>KK120591.1:295605-326847 GCA_000611955.2 Stegodyphus mimosarum | reverse complement strand
CACTACTAAACCCCCGGATAGCTGTTCCTGTAGTTTGAAATTGTCTCCAAAGTCGTGAAATGACGCTGTGACCAATTCCGAACTGTGCAGCCACACTTGTCACACTGCGGCCTTCCTCCAACTTCCCAATGATTCGACCTCGGGTAAAAGCATCCAGATGTCGTCTAACAGATTGATTATTTGCCATTTCTCGTTGAGGCAGCAACTTGGTGTGATTTTAACTGCTATACGGCGTGCAATCTCTTTGCCAGAAATACTGATCTTACACCGACAACATGCTTTATACTACTCAGACACTCCCATTACGTCTATTACGTCTACCTGCATAACTGTGCATGTGCTACCGTAAATCACCTTACTTAATCTCCTGATTAGTCTTTCTGTCCGCTCTGCCTCTTCGTTCAGCTAATATGCTAATTTTTCGACTTCGTCCTTAATTTTTGCACACCAGTGTATATCGGAGATAGCAAGTAAGAAAAACAAAGTAATAACCTTCGTTTAATAATGGCAATATCTTTGCTAGCTTTTAAACTCTCCAGACAGCCTTTAATATGCGTAAACTTCTTGTCTGAGTGGATATATGTGACTTGAATCAAAGGCAAGATAGCACTGTGGTTAAATCGGCCTTAAATATTTGCAAAACCTAAAATAAGCGCAAACTACCCACTGCTCCAAATGATTTTGATATTCTGTGCAGCTGATTGTATTTAAGATGGAATGCCCAATATTAAGGCTTATTTATATTATCACAAATGCTGGTCACTTTCAGAAATTGTCATCTTGGGAAAAGGTCGTCTAGAGAAGCTTTTTTGACTGTAGCTCCTTAACCCGGGAGCACGAGCATTCGAGTTACGGAGTGCGCGCACTTGCGTAACACGCATGTGTTTTTTGAAAAAACAATTGCGGCTCATGTTTTTGAAAAAAAAAATTGTAAATTCTCAGGTAAAAGTGTCACATCTTTGCCAATGATAAATTTTATGGTCAAACGGAAAAGGTATGTCCATTAAAAGTTTTAGTTTCTCCAAATATTTTTATGATATAAAATATATATATGTTAATGGATTAGAAAACGTATTATATATTAGCATAGGAAAAAAATAGTGTACATTTACTGTATCGATTCTTTACTTTTTTTATTAACATTACAGAAGCAGTTAAAAATGCAACAACAAATGTTAGGAGCACACTGAACAAAATGGTTTCGCGTGTTTGAAACACAAATATTTTTCACATTCGGTGCTGCGCGTTTTCGTTTTGCTGCGCTTTTTCGCTAGACAAGCACTCTATCTTTTTTCCCCCGGTCTCCGATTTTTGTTTCATTATCTCCGATTTCTGTCATTCTCGTTTTCGTTTTAAGAATCTGTATCAGTTTCTGAATCAGTATCAGGCGAACCAAAAATTCATAATCACTTCCATTCTGATTTTCTTCGATAGATTCTTCGCCAGTTGATACATCTGCTATTAACTTTTGCAACATTTCTTCCTTCTACGATAAATTATGCGACATGTTTGCCGCTTTCTGTACTATCACAAATCAACTACGTAACAGCAATGCGAATAGGTGCTCTGGGTCTAAAACCAACAATCCAACTGAACAACCAGACCTGGCGATAAATTTCGGAAGCATAAAGAGGAGGACCTTGGGCGCCACTATACTGGAGCTCAACATATTGGGAGAAAAAAGGCGTTTTTTGAGAATTGTTTGTTTAAACTGACGGGTGCACTGGACCCAGTGCTCGTGCTGGTGGGTTGAACATGCATGTCTTTCATTTTACTCTAAAAATTCTTTAAAAATATGGAGATATTTGTGTTTGTTCAGCTGGAATATATGAACAAAAGCTTTGATAACGCAATCGCTGTCACAGTAAAATGACGCTGTATACTAGCAATGATTTCCTTATATGCCCTTATTACATATATACATATATCACATACCCTTATAGTATACATCTATACGTATATCCCAACTAGTAACAGTAGTACGATTACAGTATTTAAAGAAAATTTCTATTCGTGCAAGTATTTTAACTAGTGAAATACTAGCATAACATCTAGTCTACGGATGTCGAGAAGTTTTTATGGTCATTTTACCTCCATGGACAATCTATGTATTATAAGCGAAATTCTACTAGCGAATATTTTTCTTTGGAAATACAAGGGAAAAAAATCTGATGTGGACATCATAAAACTTCCTTGTATAGGGTATTAAATATACTTTTTAGGACAATAATAAACTGATATTAAACGCTGTTAGATAAGGTATTGGATACTTAGATAATTGTTAGACTAACTACAAAACACTTATTATGTATATACAGATATATATATATAGTTAGATTTCTTTGTCGAAATTATCGAAAATGAATTTTCTTTAAATTTATATCGCCAAAACATGAAGATTTTCGTCATTTAAAACACTACTGTAACTGGAAGTATATGACTATGGCCAACCACGACGAAAATAAAGGCCGGGTAAGGACTTTTAAACCAGGTAAGGGGGTGGGGGGGTGTATATATATAAGATTAAAAAAATATGTAAATCAAAATTATAAGTTAAATTAGCAGTAGTGCTTAATTCTCCCTTTCTGTTCTAAAAATCGAAGAATCGTAATAACAGTTCTGTACTGCGTCATTTCTAGACCAATCCATCTCGCATAGCTTGCCTAATGTAGCTAATGCGGAACTTGAACTCAAAATTTAGAGAACTGAAACCTTTCTAACCAAAACCTTCCGTTGGGGGGGCCTCCACAATAGATAATTGCATACTTTCGCTTCAATTGTATTGCAGTCAAGGCGCTACTTCGCTCCCCTTTGCTTTGTCGTGCTGCTAGCTACGCTGTTATTTAAAATGTGCTACTCTGTATAAAACTGTGGGGTACGCATTGCGCCGCGGCCACGTCTGTCTACAAGTCTCTTTCGAGTGTCATCTTTCTAACTACGCAGTAAAGTCTCTCCAAGTTACAGTGCAAAGAAACATCGCCAGTCATCTATTATACCCCCAAACACACACACATATAATATACACGGTACTGTCAACTGTATTATAAAAACAAGATGCGCAATTAGATGTTATAGCAGTCCCATACATAAAATTCCAAAGTTCTGTGGCTAACCGTTTTTGAGTTATGCGAGATACAAAATACCGTACAAACGTCATGAAAAATTCCCTTCGGAATTCATTTTAAATCTCTTTCACAATCCATTTTGGGAAAAAGAGTTCTTTACTCAGTCCATACACAGACACGTCACGAAAAGCAAATCTTCCAAATTGATTCGGGAACGGTCAAAATGGATAATTTCTGTTGAAATATAATACCTTAAACTTTTCACGATTACAGTGCTCCTCTTACTTCGTACCAAGGAAGCAAAAATAAAAGGCAATTCTTTTCTGTAAAACGCATTTTTACACAAGAGGAAGAAGAGGTTAGATACTAGTAATGAGAAATATTATTTATGAAAAGCAATTTTGTTTTTTTTCTATTTCGTAATATGTCTTAACTATTATAGAAGAAAATAATGTAACATAATAAACCAGTAATTATAGTTTGAATTAATGAGATAGAAGAGATAAAATAACTACTGGATTCGTTAAACAGTTTTATAAGTATGAAGAGTCGGTAATGACTTTATTATAATTTTGTTTCTTATACTGCTTATAAGGTATTTCTCCCGCCTTCTTAGCATGCTTTCGTGATGTAATGGTCAGCACTCTCGGCGCGTAATCGAGAGGTCCGAGTCCCGGCGAGGGCATTGCTTATTTTTCATGTTTTCTGTTCTAAAATAACCTATTGACTCTACATCCTATTAGTCAATCAATCAATAGTCTTTTATGACTATTGCAGGAATAAAGACTATATCAAACCCCTCGCGTTGCTTTATATGACTTTGATTTAAAAACATGAAATGCAAATACTTCCTTTTACTATATTTTTAATATATTTTAAACTAGGTATACCTGGTTTAAACTTTTTAATACTGTAAATGATTCTTTCTTTCTGAGGCCCTGTTTTGTTAAAGGAATTTAATTACTTGACTATCTATTCATACTTTTCATTGCTTTTCCATTCTCAAACAAAAACGATAAGAATCAAGAGGTAGCAATTTATTCTTTTATTAAGGAAGTCATAAATGAGAAAATTATTTACCTATTGAATGAGTTATTGGAACATATTATCAATGCGAAAAGGAATACGTTTCATAATCACTTTTTTGGGAAAGCACCCACTGTCTGAATTCTTCTTTGGCTCTAATAATACAATAATTTTAAGCATTTGTTTTAAATTTCAAAAGTAGTGCTTTGCAGATACATGCTTCATTCGCGTATTATACCTTTCAGTTTTCAAAAACGGATTACTGAAGGCTTATGGAAAATGATCATACGAATGAAATTATATATAATGTCTCATTTTCCTTCTGTGATTATTGAACTTTAGGTGTGCAACTTATGTAAGAAACAAAATGTCACTGAATCCCTTTATTTTCATGAAATATTATTTAATATGCTATTTTTGGAAGAGAATTCTAAGCAGATTTTATAAACATCAATTAGGACATGTTCCGTGTCATGTGATCTAATACTTGATACTTTTATGGGCGCACTTTAATTTATTTAACTTGAAGAAATGTTTTTGAAACAAACATGCATACTTAAAAATAAGTTGTTGTCCATGAATTTCATAGGAAGAATGGTTGCCAGATCCTCAAGGTGGCTAGATTTTTATTTCCGCCTCAACTTTCAGAGATAGCATCCCGTGGGGTGGTCCGAAAAGTCTTCTGTTCCTCTCTCCTACCACCTAACCACACAAAAGGACTTTCCGCTCGCCATAGATTTAGAGTGGCAACATGCTGCAAAGACAGTATGCATTTACAAACATCCATGTCTTTCCCGGGATTCGAACATAGATCCTTCGGTACCGCAGTAGGCTCCCATAATCACTATACCGTTTGGGCAGCTTAAAATTAGGTTTTAAATTGAAATGACTGACACTGATTCAATAAAATTCCTGCATTTTGCGAAAATTTGACATAGGTCTCTTTTCCAAATAGCGAACTTTTTTTATCCTTTTAGAACAAAAAATCTTTTCTGGCATGACTTTTTCCAGAAAAAAATATTTCCTGAAGACACCTGAGCAGTGTCAGATTATTTCTAAGTACTATGTTTTTCTTTAAAATTAAAACCAATCAGAATTTGAATATGCCTAATTTTACAGCTCATATTTTTATGCTTCTGTCATGTTTATTACAATGATTTTTTTAGTGTTTTATGATTTGTTTCCAAAATCGCACAATATTAAGTTTGCTGTCACTTGGTACATTTTATAAATTGCTCATTTCTAAGTAAATGGTTGCATCATCTACATGCATGTGTTATGTAACACCAGATGGACTAGTTATCTACCCTCCCCCCGGCCAAAGAAAGAGCTGTTGAAGTTATCGTGATTAAATATCTATGAGTGTGGAGGTCTCTCTGACTTAGCAGCATTTATGGAAACATATGCCATACAGCCACATATATTTAATGCTAGCATTCGAAACATTGCCCACCAGCGGCTGAGTGGTAAGAGCAGCTGAACGCTGTTCTTTCGTTCCGAGGCTCCAATCCCGGCAAACGAGTTGGCTGCGTTAAGTGTTTTTGCGATTTTTCCTCATGTGTAACATAGATACGAGCTTTTCCTTTAAAAGCTCTCCATAAGCCATTCCTTCCTTCCATGTGGCGCTTAATGGCGGATACGAAATGAAATTTAAAAAAATAGATATTTGAAACAGTGATTTGACAATATGTATTCTATATTACAGTTACTTTTAATGCTGAATTGTGTTTAAAGATTTTAACCGCATGTTAGTCTCAAAAGTTTTCGTCGAAATATTTTCGATAATTTCATAATAATGTTTCATTTTGTTGCACTTAATTTTGCTCAACATTTAATTATGTTCTTAAGGGCAAATGTATCAATCACCTCATATTCGAAAGAACTTGGAACTTAACCATCATTTCTGTTGATATTTCTTAGATTCTGCATGATCTAAGATAAAATTACAGTTTCCGTCTTTGCTTCAAGATCTGAAAATCAGGAAAATTAAACATCGAATTTCAGTATTCTCTTACTCCCACTCTACTTAATTTTTAAAAATTTCAGCTATTACTTGAACGTTATGTGGATTAAAATGCTACATACATAAATTAATTGTTGTAGTTAATAAATTTGACTCTCTGTAATACACTAGCAATGAGTATTCAACACAACGATGTTTAATAATTTATTTCCATCATTGTCGTCTAAGTGACGGTGGAGTTCATAAAATCACGGGTGAACAATTTAAGATTGAAACGAAACTTATTAAAATATCTGCAAGAATATTAAAAAGAAAATCTCCTTAGGGATTTCAGAAAAACCTTCCTCGCAAAACATTTCCAAATCTTTCCTCTTCCACTTTATGCAAAACTTTCAAAATGCATCCATAGTCTGCCGACTTTTATTCCTTTCATTTACATTTAGAAGCCTGCAATTTTTTTTTTCGTTGGAAATGCCACTTTCGGTGTTCTAGAGACTTCGTTTTCTTAACTTCAGTTCCTGCTCTTCGCTACTCAAATACTGGAATTCTTCATTCATGTATTTCCCCAGAGAGATGCGGCAGATTTCCAAAGCAGTTGAGATTTCCAAATTTTTACGTTTTCTTTTCGTGCTTTAACTAATTTAGTTTTTGCATTTCGACAAGTGTTTCCAGCTCTCGGCTACGGTATCGAAGTGGTATCTTAAACCTTTCCTTGAATGATCTTCAGGTTTATTGTGGAGAGCAGACAAGGTGAACGACTGTTCCATTGAAAGAGACTGAGTTGAGACAAAATGTCTCTCTTTAACAACTGATCTAGCTCTGGGCGAAGATGGAACTGAACAGAATTTCAACTTCATACGAAATGCATACTATCAACAATTAATTAAATAAAATAAATTTAATTTAAAATGTTCTTTATTTAAAATATCCTAAGAGAATACCTCACAAACATTATCACAGAGGAGTATATAAAATGTACTATATTGTAATAATGAGTTAATAATAACAGTTATTCCTTAAGTATGACACATAATACAAATTACTTAATTATTTTTTATATTTAATTGCATTCATTGTTGTTGATTAGCCGCCTAACCCTGAAATATTAGTCAAAAGGTGATCAGTGCACCGTATAAAATGACAGTACAACTTTTGCATAATTCTATCTTAATTTTATTTCAGGATATCCTCGAGCAGCATCCCAAAGCTTTTTCCTCGACCATTTCTTCATCGACCCCTTTACATTTTCTTCTATAATATACAACATATAACCTATTCATTATATAAATACTTGTATATAAACTTCAAGATAACAATTCGACTAAGAATATGAACAAAAGTTTTGAAAAAAATAGTTTATTAGATTCATGCTTTATTATTTGTTCTATTGTTGTTATTTTTATTTTTTCTAATTCTTTCTATAATTAGCCAAAGGAGCGTTTCTGTTATCAGCCAAAGGAGAGCTGTATAGTGAAAAGATTGTGAAACTGGCAAAAGCTGGAATTTCCACGCAGGGATCCATTTGACTTCTCAAAGAACACGACACCAATCAGCATAGATAAGTAGTTAATTAATACATAGATAAGTATTTCTTGAAATATTTTTTTAATGTTTCGGTTGGAAATCAAACAAAGAAATTATAGCACAGTGCAGACAATTCTTTTACTGAGCTCATTAAATATCTTTACCACATTACAATATATAATTGCCTCAGGTGTGATGACGTATGGATGAATAATGTAATGAAATTTTTAATAGGGTCAGTGATGATCAAGGGATCGCCAGCAGAAAGTGCATTGACGATTAATCAGCATGATCAAGAGGCCATTACTAAGAAATTTCCTTTGAAATTGATAATGAACTTTTTATTGATATAAAGGTATATTATACAAAGTCAAGTCTTATTCAGAATATTTGGGTATGCTAAAGTTTGGAATATAAAGTTAGCAGCGTGAAATATCCTAAAATAAATGTTGTTGCCGAGCCAACATTATTGACTATCTTCTTCCCTAGTGGAAACAGACTTTAGTCAAGTCAATAATTAAAAAAAAAGAAAAAAAAAAGATCGAGTACATTTGAAATGCTTTAAGTTTAACAATTTTTTGTCAAATATTAAAAAAAAACTGCATCAGTACATCAAGCTATAAAAGCTATAAAAGTGATTAAAATATAACTCTTGTGCGAATAGAATCTATGATTTTGTTTCTGAAATATTGCTAAGTTTAGAGAAAATAAAAATAACAACAAAAAAATGAAAGTTTTCAGATTTTATATTACGCCGAAAGGAGTGTTTTCTTTAGCGGTTTGTGTGTTACCTTTATTTATTAAATATCATGTTCTTCGCACTTAAACCATAAAATTCAACAGCAATATCGCAAAGTAATTTTAAAATGGTTTAAATAATCGTTAGAATAACCGATACACAGTCTCGCTCTCTGGAGATAAAAATGTTTTTTCTTCATACAGTGTTGCCATTGCTCGCTTTGAAATCGTTTCAGTTTGCTAATTGAAAATTTGTTAGAGTGTTACAAAATATGAAATCGATAATAAAACAAATTCCAAATTTGGGTTCCAGAAGGCGTAAAACTTTCTCTTCATAGTACGTGGAGTTGATTTAACCACCTTTTTTCCACTCGTCTTATTTCTAATTTCTCACTGTAAGAGAATCTTGCAACATTCATAAACCCCTTAGTTGAACTTTCTTTGGATTGATGAAATCAGGTCTGTACATTTTTTTCGCTTCATTTTTGATATCAAATGGATCGTTTTTTTTGTGGCAGTCATTTAAGTAAATCCATGCTTCATCAAAGATCACAATATATGTTTCCATTAATATCCTGCTAAGCAATTTTTATACAGGAGTCTACAAAGCGTTCTGCTTGGAGCCAGATTCCTCAGCAAAATTTGAGAACATTATGTTTTTCCTCTTTTCTAAGTTGTAAATTTTTGTATATTATTTTATTTATTGTTGCTACAGAAGTATTTAAAAATTTTGCAATTAATTTCTGCGTCGGAAGATTTTCTGTTTTTTCAATGATTTAATTTTAGAAACATTAGAAACAATATATATCTTTTCCGCGTGTTTCCGTTTGGAGTCTAGAACATGGTTTCTGTTCAAGATTTCTATTGACTGGCGGACTTCTTCCTACTGACGATTTTTCTCTTTTGTGATTAATATAGCTGTTCATTTTGCTCTAAGAAATTTTAATAGTATCCATTTCACAATGTTTTTTAATTATGAAATAGAAATATTTCTCTTGGGAACGAGAAAATCTTATATCCTTCAATTCACAGCTTATTTACATGCGACATTTTGAAAGGAGAACAAATTTAAAAAGCAGACGATATTTCTTATTCGAAATACCAGGCTGTTGCTAGAAACTTCTATTCCAAGCATTTACGTCTTTTAGTTCTTTATCGAAATCATTCTAAAAATGTGTAAACACCCTGTATATTTTACGCCATTCAATATTCCTAACGACGATAAAATGTTACATTTTTATGTTATCGTTTTCGTATGATGAAATGTTGTAGTTTAACATTTTGGTTAAAGCACTGTGCATCATAATCGTATTCAGAATAAAATTTCACATTTTTAGAACACGCTAGCTTCCTCTCCCCTTTTTTCTGCAAAGGGTGTTCTTTAGCTTCACTAAATTCAATTTCTGAAATTTATTTATTTATTGGAATTACTGATACTATAGAAATAAGAAAATTTGCAAAAATTCTTTCATAAAGTTAACGTCCGGAAACACACACGCCCACCAGTGGCTGTGCACTAGTCGCTAAGCAATGGTAGCTCGACTGGGTTCGATTCCAGGCGAACGGAGTTGGCTTTATGGTCGTTTTCGTGATTTTTCTCATGTGTGACGTGGATACAAGCGACTTTCCTTGGCAGTTTCTCCATGAAGACATCCCTTACGTAGATAACTTTAGCGTCTGTTGATATGCTCGAATAAGTTCGAGAACAAATGGGAAAGGACGAAGTGTATACAAGAAGTATCTTCTCTTTGTAGTTTATAATTCATAAGCATACTTGCGTTCTTCTAAAATAACATGCAATGAATAAGTATTTAATTGAACGTACTGAAAGTGGACAAATTTTGCTTTGAAAATTTAATTTGTAAAAATGTCTAGTCTCTTTCTTTCCACTCTTTTTTCTTTAAGTTAGAATCATTCGCCATTATTAAAATAGTTAAGAACTTCGTTTCTGTTGATACGTTATTGTATAATAAATTTTAGGTGCCATTTCTGGTTCGTTAACTCTATTCTCTCACAACTGGTTCAAGCAAGATAGTAGTGGTTTACCGAGTCAAACGCAAATACTGTAAACGTATGTCTATCAATTGGCAACGTTCCTCTGGATATCAGAAAACAGCGCAACAGCCATCACATGAGCAAGAATATTATCTGGCGTTCTAATACTTACGCAATAGGCATACGCTATTAATATTATCGCTAGCACAGCCACGATGACACACGGTACGTTTTCCGGATCGTCAGCGTGAATCAATCGAAATCCAATCCAGTCTCATTAGGTTCTCACTGACTAAATACAACGTCAGCCATTCAATTAGCAGAGGAATTCGTCCGTTCGGATCCATATCCCGTTTGGGATTCAATCAGAACGGTTTAACGTGGCCGAAACTGATGCCCACGCAGCTGAAAGGCTCTGAGTAATATTGTAAGGGAAGTAGCTGAATGAATGAAATGGAGGAAATATGCAAATTACGTAGTCTTTCAAAAGACGGTAAGTAAATAAATAAAAAAGAAATATTCTCTTATTATGACTATTTTCAGGAGAAATCTTTATATGAATAAATAACGTTTAACATTCGTAATTAACTGAAGTATTGTTTTCAACTTTAATTTCGGAATTAATTAATCTGTAGTAACGGAAAACTAATTTTTTTTGCGATACACTATTGACATCTCTTCCGTATCTACCGAACAATTAAAGATAATTTATGTACAAATATTTCTAAACTTTTGGTATAGGTCGAAGCTAGACGAGCACTTCCGTAATACCAAACGAGACTTAAATATATTAAATCGAAAAATAAGACAAAAATATGTTCAAATGTACTAAAAACAATATATAGCCACTAACTTCCGTACCAGTTTTGAGAAAACTTTCGGGGAAACGGTTGAAAGGTCTTTCTCTACGACTAACCTGTCGAGAGCGCGTTATGTATTTTTATTGCTCTCTTACCGCACAGACTCTCAAACACCCGCGCCTTCATTGGGATTCAAACCTCGGCCCATCGGTACGGCAATCAGAGTCACTAACCACTATAACAGATGGGCGGCTGTTTGTAAGAAAGGGAATGAACATCAATTGCGATTTAACACATCGAAACCAGCATTTTTCTCCATAAAATGCAGGGTCGCACGTTAAGCGATTAGTTATAGGAGGGGCTTTTCGTGCACCCGCTACCTTTCGAAATGTAAACGCATAGTGTGCATACAAAAGCAACATTTTCGCATTCATTATTATTATTATTATTATTTGTAATTCCTTTTGTTTTTCATTTCTATTCTGCAGTTTTTTTCCTGTGTATTGATAATATCTGTTCCAGTATTATGGCATGGTTTTGCTTTGCTACTGGTGACTTTTACGTATGATGGTTTGAATTCATAGCGTCTCTGAAGTTCTTCCAAACCATTCAGGAATTCATTTGGGGAAAGAGACAATGGCCTCACTACATTACACCATCGTTCTGTCACGTTGAGGAGGAGTACTCGCTGCTCTTGCAGAGGAAATTTCAACTCCAAATGTAATTACGCCATATGACTTCAAAGATCTTATTTTCACTAAACCGGCAGGAGGTGCTCTGTGCGACATTCGAGGTAAATCTTCGGATTCCTGCTTCATTCACCATCATTACCGCCTTGGAGTAAATCGATATATGAATTAGAACAAAGCGGAAGGATGATCACGTCTGTGTCTACGCCTCGAAAGTATATCTGTATGTCGCTTTGCATTGCGACAGATGACGTATGTAGGCTATTAAAAGCATCCTCTAATGCCTAATCGCTTAATATTCGACCATGCATTTAATGATTAAAAGTGTTTGCTTGTTCCATTAGTTTAAATCGTAATCTATATCTATGCATCGAAAGTACCTATGATTTCGACCATTAACGTGGTTTGTATACAGATTCATTTAAAAGTTGTCTATAAATTACAATTATTTAAAGACTAATCTCAGACACGTAGTTTTAGGCCTACATTTTCACAAAATGTGATTTTCATAAAATTTTATTCGAATAATTTCAGCACTGGGGAGGTTGTATAAATACAAAAACCGTTTTATATGATACCACCAGAGAATCAATTCAAATTAGTAAAATATTAATGAATAAAAAGCAGAATTGTTTGAAAACAAACGTATTGTATAATTTTTTAGGCCTGGTATTGATCGAAATTCGATATAGTTCAATAAAATCTACAGAACTACTACAATGTATAAGTAAATTGCGTCGAAGATTAATGGTTCCTCATTAAGTCTCATTAAGTAACACATTATATATTATGCAAATTATAGTTGCTCTTTAAACTATTGATCGCTATTAGTTACTAATATCTTCCCGAATTTTTCTTGTAAAAATATAATTTTTAACTTATTAAAGCGTAACGATCATTCCGCTAATTGTACAGTTTCCCTCTAAGGATACCACATAAAAAGTTACATCCCTCCCCCAGTCTCCATAATTTCGTCCTGTACTGACGAACTTTTGTTTTTAGGTCAGGGATCTAGTGTATTCAGTACTAAAGTGAATTTTTGTTATTTTTAATCTGTATCATTAATGCAGTAAAACTGCTTTCCCAACTTCTCTAAGTTATTGAATTTACAGTGTGTTATTTTTCACGAATGCAATGTTTTATTGGTGAGCAGCAATATAGAAATAGCTCCTTAGCATATATTCAGAAAATATTTTTGCTTGGTAATATTTGCCTAAAGTCCATCGCTTTATTTTGATTATGTGAATTAAAGAATATTTTCGGTTACAACATTTTCACATTTAAAACCAGGGAACAAAGCAAGCAAAGTAACAGTTAGAAAAAATAAAAATAATTTACAGCATTGCTGAAACTGGAATCATATAATACAATTATTTCATGAAATAATTAACTTTTGATATAGTTTATGCTGAAAAAATGCTTTAATATTACTTTCTAAAACTATTTATTAAGGAAGACTACGCCAGTGTAGGAATTAGAAATAAACACACAACTTGCCAATTTATAAATAAAAAAATATTCATTAAATGAACTGACTTTTTTAAACACTCTTCTAAGATAATGAGACTATTAAAGAATTTTCCTTTGTTAGAAATGTGTTTCATCAATTGCAAATACTTTTATTACTTAATTACAATAAATTTGATGCATAAATTATATTTTAAAGGGTATAAAAAAAAGAGATAATTTATTGAGAAAATTCTGGATATTCACATGCGATAGTATAATTCCACAGCTTGAACATTCATGAAAAGCATTTTTCTGGATAAAAATGACCCATCTGAAATGTTCAAAATGTATCATTTTTTTTAATGTGTTCTTTTTAGTTTGACCTCCAAATGTACTTCCGTGAGAACAGTTGCTGTAAATTAAGTTTTAAGATACTACCGTTGTAACATTCTAATACATTCATTCGAATATGTAACTAATTCTTAAATCTGTAATTTCATGTCCTCAAATATTGAATTAAAGCAATACTAATATCTTATGAACTTCCAACTAAGGAAAATATCGTTTTCCTATGTTGTTCTCGTAACAGATTTAATAGTGATCCCTTAAAATGCCGCGGTTATCGCAGCAAAGACTGGTATGCAAATATCTTATAAACCCGTCTCTTCCTCAATTATTAAAGTAGTCATGAAGTATAAAATTCGCAATAAAAGCAGCTATTCTGGGAGTGATAACATTAGGACATCTTAAATGCAAACCAGAACGCAAGAAAGCAAATAGAAATAGGAAAGATATCAAATCATCTGACGATTGACCAATCCGAAGTGATTGTCAATATTAGATGAAAGCTGTAATGGCCCCTACTTGTATAAATGACAATGGATTTTATCGCTGTGGTGCATTTGAATTGACGT
The DNA here is from genome assembly GCA_000611955.2 of Stegodyphus mimosarum. Lineage (NCBI taxonomy): Eukaryota > Metazoa > Arthropoda > Arachnida > Araneae > Eresidae > Stegodyphus > Stegodyphus mimosarum. The sequence continues at coordinate 312,684 of KK120591.1, read as the reverse complement.
TTCCTCTTTATCAACCGAAAAGCAGTTTAACACTTATTGATTTAATTCAAAAATATTCATTTTTGTTAAATATTCAAATTTTTGATACGCAAAATATCTATAATTTTTAGATTATAATATATTTCAAGTTCTTTATTATTATTATTTTTCTTCTCCTGGCATAAATTTTATAAATTATTATTGTATACATAATTTCATCAATTACAATTTTACATTTATTTTATCTTTTATATCTATTCATCTCAGTGAAGCTCTATTGTCATTTTATCTATGTGCTTCGTAATGCACTCTCCATGTTTTCTCAGAACCGAAACCCCGAAGAGCCCCCCTGTGAAAACTCGAGCTTAAGGCGGTTCCATATGCTCCTCAATGGTGTTTTTATGAGCTCCAGATTCGAACCCCCTTTCTCGCGACAAACCCACTCGTAGCCATTCAAGTGATCCTTAAGCTCGACCAAGCCGTATATCTTTCGTACAAACGTGACATTCATAGCGAGAAAACTAATTCAATCGTCATACCAATCAGCTACAGCTTTCTTACCCTTTCGCTCTAAATCAGGAAAAAAAAACGAGTTTTTATCTTACCAAACATATTTCTTTGTGGAAGTTATAGGACCGAGCGTAATTAGAACCAGCAAGCTAACGAAAACCAAAGATCAGTTAACGGCAATTAAGTTCCTAATGAATTTCAAAATACGTGATTTACACGCATGTGATACGTACAGTTCAAAATACATACATGATACACGTACTATAAATCCCGTAGCTTCAATCACTAAACTAAGAATTTCCAATTTTTTTTCCAATGACAGATTGTGAGCAGTTACAGTTTGTAACAGAGTCTATTAATCTACACTAAGGCAAGTTGTGTGGTCTCTTTATTATGGAGGCACCTAATAGGTGGGCCACCATTGCCTCCTATGAAGGGACGGACAGTTACAACCACGCCTTCTCCGGGATTCGAATCCAGGCCTTTCGGTATCACAGTCAGGCTCCCCTAACCACTATACCGTCTGAGCGGCCAAGAGTTGATACTGGATTACAAGAAAACAGGTTAACGGCATCCGCATTTGGTGCCAAAACAAAGGACACCGTCTTCTACACTATAAGCCTGATATCATATTAAAACAGGCGTCGGCACCCTTTTTTGGCCGTGGCTCAAAATTACCCAAAATGTTTATATTAAGAAGACATTTCAGGTCAGTGGTATTTTCTTTTGGAATAGTCTATTTTGGTGAATAATAAGATACATTTTAATGAGAAAATAATTACAATACGCTTTAAAGTTAAAAGATAAAAATTAAAATTAAAACTGTAATTATTATAAAAACAAACATAACCGAATGAACTTTATTTTTCTCTTCTATACCAGTGGCTCCTCCGATGCTGAACCTGTCAATTTAGTCCAGTCTGGCTTATAGACTTGAATAAATTGGCTTCGTCTTACAACGAATTCAAGCATTTGAATTTTCGGTAGAGAAGCTACTCTTCTTCCTACTAAAATAAATTTCATGTGTGAAAATATTTGCTCGCATTTATAAACTGAACCAAATGCGGACAAAATAACAAAGCCAATTTTTTATATTAAGGGTTATGGATCCGTGTTGCCAAATTTATCGATTTCGACTTGAAATCGACAGTTTTTATTTCTTAAAAATACATGTTTGTTACTGCAGCTCTGTAATTAAGCAAAAGTGTTACTGTTATTATTTATTTTTTGTTTATTTTTTATGTATTATTCAAGTGGTCGTTTTCTAATTTAATAATGTTTTATAATTTATGTTTATATAGTATACTTTATCTTCGAAAATCTAGTGGGTCATTCTGTGACCCGCGGGTCATAGTTAGCCGAAACTTGCATACATTAGCATGCACATGTATACTGAAGTTTTGCGTACTGTTTCAGGTTAATAGCTTTCGGTAGCTATGTATTAATAGAGGGTTTTCGATAAGAAATTACAAAATTATTATTTGAACAATGTATCAAATATAACACATAAAAATTTCATTAATATTTCCCATCGAACTGATCTTTATTGCATGCATCAATGCGAATAATCCATTCCTTGGTAAAGTTCCAAGTGACTGATGCAATGCATATGGATGTATATAACGACTCTTTTTGACACGTAACATAAATATTTCTTCTTCCTATTGCTCATTTGTCTCACGTCGACATCTACCTACTTTGGTCGTTATCATTTCGACCTTGTTGAGAGTCTTAGAAGTATCACGACGTCTGTTAGTCTCGCAGGCTGGGCAGAAACATCGATCAATCTTGAGACAAAAGATGACAAAGGAAATGTTTCACCCTTATTAAAAGGAGAAAAATGTTCGACAATAAATCTACCTCCAGACTAACCACTGAAAGAGAAATGAGAAGTAAAAGGTCCAATAAAAATGTTAAATTTTCCGGTTTCCGATGAAGGAAACCAATATCGTTGAAGAACAGCTACGAAGTGCTATATATTTAGTTTTCTTCCTGCGTATAAGCCCCTGGGAAATCATTTGAGCTGGGCCGAGAAGAAGGGGGTACGGAAAAGGGGTTGCAAGCCAAGAGGAGCCGAGGCAATAAAGAAGATCTCTGTTCCTTATCCTAGTAATGACATTTTGCCGATGAAAGATAACGCTAGTCTACGCTGAGAACCTAATCGTGGCATTAAAGTGGGTAACAAGGATGTCCAAAGGGATCTGAATGAGCTATTATGACAGGATTGCATACTCAAGGACTTGGGAGTAAGGGGTTATACGAAGTTTTTACCTAGGGGATAGAAACTGAATTAAGGAAACACACAATAGTCCTTAAAAGGAATATAAAAATTTTATTGAAAATCCTATACATTTTCTGTGACTGGTAATTGTATTCAACTTATAATCCACTGCATAATTGGGGAATTTGTTTATTAAGATTCCAAGCAACAGAAAGAAACAGTCGGTTATCTTTCATTAGATGTAATAAAAATAAATATAGATTGATTTAGATAAGTCAGTGTCGTATAATAAAAAATAAATATACGTTTCTCAATAAATACAAATAAAAATGCTTATAATACGATATAATCATTTTATTTGAGTGAAAAATCCAAGTAAAATCTCCTGGAACTCTTTTTGGGGGAGATAAACAGCTTGATATAAATCATAAAAACGTACTTGAACTAAGTCATTAAGTTAATTAATTAATTTGCAATTAACTAAAGGAAGAATTACGTAATACGAAATTCAGTTACAGCAATAAATGTTACTAACTCTTGAGAATAAATAATGCAAGTAGTATCAAAGTAAGTGAATACAGTGGCTCACTGATTCCATTTCTTGGTCGAAGGAAAAATTGTTAGTTGATATTGCAAATGAGTTTCTGAGAATTATTTTTATAACATGATTGAGTTCATCACCACTAAAAATGCAATTCATCTAATCTTCCTGCTTATACATTAATTGTAAACGTTTTAATAACTTTTGTTTTTTGTTTTTTGTTCTCTTTCACACTGGTGCTGAGATAATATAGAGAAATTCGTTGCTTTTTATACATGCGTATATCAACCTAAATAGTTGAATCCTTTTCTCTCATTTTATTCTTTATCCTTGGAATTTATTTCATCTATCAGGAGAAGTACATGATGCAAAATATATGAATAAAAATGTCTTTACATGTTTCACCCTGAATTTACTTTTCTGATTATGTATTTCTATAAGTACATATTACCTATAGTAAAAGTGTTCTGGTTTCATCTCCAATAATGAGATAAAGAATAATTAATTGGTTATTAGTTTGTACAGATTTTAGAAGCCACCAAGTTAAAGCTTGGTTAGAATTTCAGATAACGTTTCTAATCGTGAAACTTCTTTCATTATGTTAGGTACAAAAGTTAAACAAAATTGTTAATTCAAAATGTTTGAAAGAAAGGTCCATATACTCCATCTACACGTTGTGTAACTTTGCTTTTCAAGTAAATTTCCTTTCAAATAACGTGCTTTATTTTGCCTTTAGATTACTTTCGAACAGAAAGCTTTTAAAGTTTTCCTTTTTTTATTCGTTCATCGAGCTTTGCTAGAGAAAAGTAAACTATAATAAATCTAAATTTTCCTGAAATATAAAAAATACGAAAAGAAAAAAGAGTAAGGGTTTTATAGAAATAGTTAAGAGGTAACATTTTAGCCACAGTAATCTTTCTCTTTCAAGTTTTAAGTTTACATATAAATGAGAAAGTTGAAAATGCATGAAAAATGTGAAATATTAGACTGGATATACATATATTACATTACATTTAAATATTTTGAAATTCTTTGACTGCCTGACTAATTTCTTTTCATGTCTGAAATAACATACACAAGTTTTAAAATTGCAAATCAAAATAAACCATTATAAATCGATGACCGAAAGGTAGAATATACTTAATAATCGTTTGACTTCTTAAAAAATCCTTTAAAAATAAATAATTTCTGAATACTTTTTATTTAAGGTAGTTACATATTTATTTCAAGGATATATGCCTGGTATCTGAACAAAAAATATTCGTGTATTTTTCATTGAAAGTTGTATGTTTTATAATCCTTTCTTTGGGGCTATTTTATTTTCCACATGTGTATCATCTTAAGACACTCTTAAAGTATGCACTCTAAAATATAGACTTCTAACCAAATGAAAAAGAAAGGTACACGGAAACAGAGCATTCCTAATGGTAAAATTAGAGGGAAAAAATAATGCTGAAATTATTTGTATGATATTTTTCGAAATTTTCCACCTGAATAAAATTAGGAAATAAAAAACAGACATTTTAAATAAAAGTTTTTGATTAAGAGGGCAACTCATATATGCCTCTTATCCTTAAAGATAAAAATAATTCTCTCAAAACCCGATTTTTTTCATTCCTTGAAGAAGATGGATCTACGACACTCACCTTCAAAATCGACAGAGTTTTATATAAAATGCAAGCTAAACTAAGGCCCTTTGCCTAGTATTCTATTTTACATTGATGTGTATCTTTTGCATATATCTTGTACCAAGTTCAAAGGAGCGTTATTTGACTAAAAGCTGCCCATGTCTTCTTTAAAGACCAAGATGAGATTTTTGGCGAATAAAAACAGACTAAATTTCGATTAAGTCACCAATTTATTGATTCGATGCCATAAAATAGAGTATAAGCGAATGATAGCTGTTCATATCTTCACTTTCTAGGCAATGCATTGAAGTACTATCTAAATGAGTTTGCCTGTATGGTTAATCAGTTGTCATAATAAGAAACGAAGATGAAGTTTTTAAATAAATTTGAAACTGTTTGGAAATCGTAAAATATAACAAAAAGGAATTTCTTATCTAAATGCGAAATTATTAAGAATCCTGTTTTCATCCAAATATTAATTAAAACCAGTTAAGTTCTCTCACGCAACGGTTATGAAACTGAAAGAATTTATAACATCATTCAGAAGGAAAATACGGCGGCTATAATTCTTAGAATAGATGCAGTGTGGTTTTCTTAGGTTACTATTTTATTTGCGATATCAGTTGTGCAAAATCAAAATCAATAATCTCTTTAAATCATCAGTTCTCATTAAAATAAAATGTTGGTAATTACCTTCAGTTCTTATTAAGGCACAGTTTATTAAAAAAAGAGAAGACAAGCAGAAATGGTTATATTAGAATATACGAAAGAGACTCAAACTAATACGAAATGTATTAAGAAAAATGAGTGCTAAACTAAGTTATGTTATGAATAATAATTTCAGCAGAGCAAAAATATTCCCAACTATGTATATTTCTCAAAAACATAAATTACTATATTGTTTTAGAAGGATTCAGATTTCTTTTATGTTGTTTCAAAGCTGTACTTTCTTTTTCATAGATATCATCTTGTTCAGATTAGGCTTGCAAAATTTTAGAGGTATCCTTTGATTTAGAATATTTAAAGCTATATTTGTTTTCTAACTCAATAAAACATTATTTCAGAAGTATTGTAGCCTATCTTTATTTTGTAGCTTTGTTCACAATGATCTTATTCTTGTTTTTATTTAGAGTTATCTTAAATTGTATCCGAGCATTCAGAGGTATTTTTGTTTCTGAATAAAAAAAAAAAACTAGCGCAGCCATTCAGAAGCTTTTGTTAGTTGCATAAGACGCACATTTATTGCGTCACTGTGGAATGTTTATCAACAACTTTGCTAGTTGTATAACTTAATTTAGAAAGACTTAAAATATCTCAAAAGTATCCATGATCGAAAATCTGTCAATAAGATTCATTTGCCATAAATTCCACTGCTTCGGATAATTGCAGTTACTAATAACAATTGTGATTATATTCTAATTAGTAATTTAGTATTTAACTTTCTAACAAAATTTCGCGTACATTGTTCACTTGAAGTCACGCGATACTTTCATTTTTCAACTTTTTAAGCAAAACATCGCATACATTATTCAAAACCAGATCACGCAATGACTTCCTATTGAGTCTGAAGTCGTCAATTTGACCTTGTAACTAAATCTTGTCTTAGAGAAAACAACTCATAACAAACACCTCATGAACTTACGAAACATGAACGAAAATTAATGCTTATGTTTCCTTTTTGACTGAAGTTTAATTGAAGACAGAAAACATACAAACTGAGACTTAAATATTCCATTTCTTATGAATCTCCATTCAAAAAAAATCGAAATTCTCAAGGCATTTCTTCTTTTAATACCTTATTGAACAAAATCTACTTTTAGAGGTATAGCTCACCTGCGAAAGCCCGATTCGAGAATTTAAGAAGATCAAAATGTGTGCTTCTCACATACGAACTTCACCACAAAAAGTGTAAAGTTTGTTAGGGTCTTTTAAAACTCAAGAAGAATCATCTATAATTGTTTCTTATACCTACACAGAAAACTTAACTGAAATTAGCTAACATATGGATATCTTTCTGAAGCCCTGAGAATATTTACAGAATGACAACGAACCGTATCAGCTTCAGAAATTCAAATAGTTTTCTGCAAGCAGCTACGTAGGAAGAAAACAAATTTTTGTTTACCAGGTTGTATTAAAAACTGATGTCACAGTTGAAGAAAATCTCGAGAGTCGGTTTTTATTCGATAAATATCAAAGACATGGCTATTTACTTTCGGGTATATCTTGTATCGTCTATTGCTAGCTATTTGCTAGCAGATGTTTATCAATAACTAAATAAATACAAATAAAAATAAAATGCTTAAAAAAATAAAGCAAAGACACGGAAGCCTGCTCTTTGATTTTTAAAATCCAATTTGACATTTGAAAACCGCACTTAAATTTAGAGTGGATTATTTCATTTCAGTACGGCAAAACACACTTAGGTTACTTGCCTAAGGAATACAATGCCTTTCATGATGGACTCTGAAAAAAAAACCGATCCATATTGGTATAGTAAATTATATTTTTGCACAGTGGAACGTGCAATCAGCATCCGAAATTAATATTTAATAAATAAAGTAATGTATTTATTTTCGTTCTCTCTCACACATGCACACATATATATGTATGTATGCTTGTATTTTAATAATTAATTTCAGTATGATTATCATCTACGAAAGGATAAGAAAATATTAATCTAATGGAAAATTATATAAAAAGAAATATGTATATATATATATAATACAAACACACACAGATGATATATGAACTAACAGAGCCTAATATGAAATAATATTATGTATGGATGCTTCCAGTATATCAAAATGATTTCAATAGGGGATAAATTTCAACGAAGAAAACGTTTTATTTATAACTATTTATGACCCACAATATAGTAGCGATTCTTATTCTGACAGAAAGCAAATTTTTTATATCTTCGCATAATAAAAATATTACCAAACATTTTCAGGTATCAGAAAATTACTATGATTTGTTTTTCAACCTTTCCACTTATAATGAATTCAGTATTCAGTTTAGGTCATCTAAAATGAATATTTATCTCAATGAATGAAGCGCAAAGTAGAGTAAGTGAAGAAACCGAAATTGGCTACTATCACATATGGTTAATTTTATTGCTAGATACAGCAATTTTGGACAGGAAAAAATATTGCTTGTTTGTCCCACACAAACTTTACACTGAAGCAAGAATTTTTCGGTAGCTTGAATATTAATTTAAAAAATTCAAAATTACTTTGGCAATAGTTTAGCAAAGAAAAGAAATAGTTGAAATGAAATGTTAAATTTGTAACAAAAGTCTCACTACGTTTATCTTGAAATCCTTTACTTTTGATATCAAATATCAAAAGAAGTTTAATTTTACAATTTATTATATTTATAAAAGTTTTACAATATTAAAAAATCTAATTTTTTGTATACAATAAAATTATTTCGTACTTGTTGTGAAAATATTGTTTATTGTTATGAAAATATACCTTTTCATAACAAATAAATAGAATTAGCATATTTACCTAATTAAGCAGATTACTTCACTTTGACTAAGCTTACCAGCTATCGAGAGAATAAGACAATTAAAACTGAGAGTTCGACTATGATTCAAATTCTGAGCTACCAGCAACCTGCATGATCACTTTCGTGTTTTCCCTCATATGTAACGTGAGTTTGAGCCAGTTTCCCTCATGAAGTTTTCCAAGAAAGCACTCATCTCCAGAGGCAGAAAGCGCTGAGTTTGCCTTACCATAATGTAATAAATCCAAATAGAATCATTCTGACAATTATACTTGGAATTTTGCTACTGGTCACTGAAAGAACACGTAATTTAAAATGTGTCATCTCACATATTTTTAAAAATTATTTTTCACATTCTGGCTAAATCGTGTTTTAAACTATTGTCTATATAATGAGACCGAAATAAACGACTGAATGTGTGTACCATTTAACACTGCTAGTTTGATCCATGTACGACTCCAAGAATAAGGACTAGTTGGATGTTTTCAAGATTTCTCTCGTGCTTAAAAGTGAATAGAAACTAGTTTCCTTTGCATAGGCTTCAGTATAGTACACCTTTCCTTAGGAAAATACTCCTGGCGTTTCTAGTCAAAATTTATTAAACAAGCCAAAAGCAAATGTTTAAGGAATAATTCTGTAGCGCTTTTCCGTTTCTAAGCAAATAAACTGCAACAAAACGCAATACATAGGAAATATCAAAATGTACACGTTTTTGGTTTGTGCCTCACTGGAAATATTCTGATTATGTTTTATTAGAAAGGTATACTTTTAAAATGCTCAACTTTAAAATACTAAAAGTCAACGTTTAGCCATTTCTGCTTATTTTGCTGGCAACTGTGCTAGAGTAAATATAGAAATAAATTTTCTTCAAAAATCACGCCAACAGAATACGTTATTTCTGTCAGCAGATGGTAGGCTGTTTTATATTCTTGCTTGGTATTCCACTTCTTTCTTTCGTTCTGTATCTCTTAAGCAAAACGCTTCGACAAATCTGTATTCCTATATTGTCATTTTATTTCGTCAACCATCTTTTAACATGAATTTATGCAAGATGTACATTCGACTAAAACAAGTAAGTAAACCAAACAATAAATACGGGAATGCATTTCTCCTAAACGTGAAGCGAGTAGCAAATATTATCAAGTTTTACTGAGACTGAGATATGAATTTTAAGACCGCTGCTACTGTATGAAAAAGAAAAAGATACTAAATTTATATATCTGTCGAGCAACGATTAATGATAACACTTTAATGCTGGAATTCGCATTCTCCGGATGTGACTCTTGATTATTTTCTGCGCAGCTCTCTCATCGAAAACTTTATTAATAACACTCCGAATATCCAGTTGTAAGGCTATGTAAAACAACCCATTATCTTATTATTCTATCCGTAATATCATTTTTACTTTTGTATGTTCTCACCAGGATTCGGATAAGCTACTTGTAGAAAAGAATGGATTTCTTGATAGGTAGAGAGAGAGCTTCGGTGGCGACGCTGAATGTTGTGCTATTTCCCGTTCAGCTGTGAGTTACTTTAGACCAGCATTAGCTTTTTCCCAGCTGAGTTTAATTGCGCAAGCAATTAGATGAGTTTCTGTCAACGTCTGATAGGCTTAGTGAATTCTCTGATTCAAGTTTTAATTTATATTTTATGGAAGATTAAATCTCGCAAGCAGTAAAAATTGTTCTATGAACTTACGCCGTGAATTCTTAAGTTTGAAGCTTGAAATAAAGATCGATTCATCCTTCTTCTGAGTTTAAGTTACTCTGATTGTCAGGGCAATAAATCGCTTGAAAGTCTCCCTAGGGCCAAGGTTAGCGAAATAAATGAGTGCTTTCAACAAAATAACCTAAGAAATCTGGGCCTGAATCAGAAACTAGAATATGAAACATTTAGGGATATTATAAGAAACGCCTTAACACGTTTGAGCAAACATAAAATAAATTTTAACAAAATTTAATTTTCACAGTGATAACTTTATTTTTTGTATTTACTACTAGCATCCGGTTTAAAAGAAAAAGGAAAAAACATAATAAAATCTGAAAGGTTTCAGATTTTAAATGTCGCCCAAAAGGGTTGGTTAAAGTTTTTTACATTTACGCTGAGTTCGCAGTCTCTCCTGCTAACCCACAGTTCTTTTTCTTTTTGCCTTTTTAGCTTTATTATTAAATTTTTTCTATGCACTTCAACATAAAATCACAAAATTTTTAAGAGCTACATAGCATCATTTGTTTAGGATTCCGGACGTTGCTGTGCTAAGTTTGGCATACGTTTATCTATTTTTTCAGTCTGTTCACAGTTAATCACATCAGTTTTCCCTTTTCTTAGTAAGATGGATAACTTTTTTTTCCTTTTATTATTAACTTTTTATATGTGAACTTTAATTACTAACTTACTTACACCGCACAAAATTCAATTCAGTAGCAAAATCACAAGTTATTTAAAAAGAGCATACGGCAAAAATTTCCGATAGCGTGCTTGAGGTTAGCATACCGATTTTTATATTTTCTATATTACTTTTAAGGACTATTAAATAATTATCAAAACAACGAAAAAATATATAATGATTTTAATGAACCCAGCTAGAGAAATTTCATCAAATTACTGAATATTTGTAATTAGACATATTATGGTTTTAATACATGTTTATTTAAATCAATCACATTAAAAAGTAGAAAAAATATTCTTAAGAGCTGAGTTTGTTTATTTGAAAACGCTTAGTTTATTACTAAGTAACCTTCCAGATTAAATTTGAAAGTATCTTAGACTTTACTGAATGGCAAGACGCTGGCGTGGGGAAGATAAAAGCACTTTTTTTCCTACCGCGGTAACACACTTCTTTCAAAGAGCCGAATTTATTAATTAAAACTGAAACATAGATAACATGCATTTTCCCAAATGGCAACATTCTCGCGTGTTGAAGGTACATATGATTTTTTTTCTTTTCCCCGAACAATGTTCCTGCTCGTTATCAAATCGTTAAGTTTGTTGGTCAAAAATTCATTAACGTTTTACAAAACATGAAATAAATAATAAAATTTCGAAATTTGGGCTTCCATGTGTGCATATTCGGGTGGAGGACTGCATTATTCAAAACGGAATCGCTCTAGATACCGTCGTTTTTTCACAGTGTGAGGAGCATACATACATGTAGATTCTTCATTACTTAATTTCTTTAAAAATAACATAGGGGGGTTAATATTTGGTGGCAACAATTTGAAAGTGATATCTTTTGATCCACCAAATAAATATATCAAAAATTTTCTTCTTTCATCCTTCTTGTTTTCCTACCAGTAGATGAGTGAAAAAGACGTTGAATACTAGCAGTTCAGGCAGCATTCGGGCACAATGCAGGGGTATCTTCTTGCGTTTCCTGATATGTATGATGAATATGTCCCAGTTTTAAACAGTCCACCACGAAAGTTTTAAACAGTCCACCTTCCTCTAAGCAGATAGCCCTGTTTTGCTTTTATGTGATCAACGGAAGGTTATGATGATAAAATTCAAATATATTTTCGAATGCATATATATATATATATATATATAATTACTGAATGAGTTTTGGTGCATGGATAGGGCACGTTTTAATCTGGAAATGAAGTACAGGATAAGGCTTTCTTCTATGATAATTTAAAAAGAGCTACAAAATTGCTTTGCAGATTCTTTTAAGTTTTTCGAGTAGGATGCTGATCTTCCTTCCAACGTTCCATCTACAGATCTCTTTTAACTACTAGAAGGACGTAGCAAGTATTTACACTACGACAGCACTCAAAAGGAGGCTGCAGTTAGTGCTTAGAGCATCAGAAAAAAAACAGCAAAACTGTTTTTTTAATTTTGGATTAAAGGAATGCTTTGTTATAGAAAAGAGCTAAAGTGAACTGTCTAGCATAATTTTTAAGACTTTTTCTTCTTTTTTTTTAGGGAAACGGAGGTTCATTCTTTTTAAAATTCTGCAACAATTCTCATCATGCAACTATATGTGAATTCTTATATGTATATTCTATATGCGTATTCTTATGCATCTCTATCTGTATATTCCAGCAATGTATTTTTAAGCGGTAGGTAGCATTATCACACGAATCATCATCAACAGTACCTTGAATCTCAATCGTAAATCTTGAATCTCAAGAGGCCGCACCTGTAACGTGTGGTTAAGTTTGCTGAATTCTAGTAGTTCGATATGGTTTCGAGTCAGGTGAATTGGCTGGATTTACGAGCGTTTTCCTTGTTTTTACCCATGTGGGACGCACTTATGATTCAGTTTAATTTAGCGAGTCCTCCATAAATGCAACATCTGTTTAGATAGATAGACCTAGTGTGCTTTGTCATATGCAGATAGCCAAGGGAGCTAAAGTGAGAAGAGGAAGAACCAAGCCGGCGTGGATGGTATCACATGGCGAGCTTCTATAAGGAAATTTTCGTATAAATTATTGAAAATCCTCTGCGATGACAAGAAGTAATCTATTGTGATACAAGCCGATGAAAGGCATACTTTAAACAAACCGTGGAGAATAAATTAAAGCGGTAAACTCCAGCAACCCACGAAAGCATTTTTGCAATTTTCGTGTTTATTTTTGAAATATTATTATTTCAGAAAGAAACGAGAATTTTATTTCATGAAATAGATCCCTAGTTCTAGAAACTGAGTTTGAAACATTTATTTGGAAGATTTATTGCGGTTTCATAGTGAGGCATGTAAAATAGTATTCGGAATTTATCATATTTTAGATTTTCTTGCTTATTTCTTAAAGATTTAAAGTTGAACTTATTGCTCACATGGAACTGAAATCACTCGAGAAGTTATTTCATATAAGAATTGCAAGAAGGAATGTTTTGACAGCTGTTGTGATAAATAATGCTAACATCAAATAAAAATTCAGTTCTGAAAGTCCATGTCTACTCCAAGAAAGTTTTCATATGATCGATGGCAACCCTTTCTCACAATGACCATTTCGTATCAACCCATAATCAATCAATACTCGCCCTTCCTTGGCGAAGTTTATTTTACTTTTGGTTGCAGTTCCTGCAAGTAATGCTTGAAAAATTCCCCATGCTGAGAATTAATTATCATACTCATCACAACTTGTCACTGACAGCCTCCTTCCATAAATTTTGCGAATTCTTGAAAACGAAATTATCTTTCTTAACTACGTTTAAGTCTAAATTTTTCGATTTAATGCTCATGATCGATAATTTCATTTCTACATATGCACTTTGTATGCATTGAGAAGTAAGGGAAGGGATTATTTTCAAGATTATGAACTTCCTAAGATAAACACAACTATGGATTTTCAGGATTTTGGAACAATATTCTATTAATAAAGAGGCGTCAAAAATATATGTTTCAACTGAATATTTTCAGGATATATTTAACATTTAATTTCTTTTTGAAACGTTACATTATTTTGAATACCTTAATTTATACACTCGTGTGCAAAATTAAGAGAATTTACAAATTATGCCTATTTTGACGAAAACAATTGAACCAAAGGTACTAATTATGTAAGGTTTTAGTTTAAACTAAAAAAGTGTTATTTTAATTTGCCTTTCCTATGCACCGAAGGTATGAACCAAATGTATTTCAACTTCCCGTTAGAACAAGCTCGCATTTAAGCTTTATGCTAATTTGAAGTGGAGCCAAGTTGGTATTTAAGCGATAGGTAGGAACCTCTCAGTGTGAGAGAGCTTTTAGCCTCAGATCACTGCTGCTCTGTTCGACATTCGCCTGACTAGCTAGTATTTAAATTCTAAGCCTTAGCGCTGTTACTCTATTATTTATTGAAGTAAATCTAAGTGCGTTAGTATTAGTTAAATCTTGCTACGCACCATTTAACATAGAGGCCCACCTCGCGTTTATAGCTCTGTGAGCAACGACTACTTAAATTTCTAATTAACTTTAGTTTAAATTATTTGATTGTTCAGTTTAGACCCAAGTGCGGTCATTATTTTCTGTATCCATCCCGAGTTGGGAAGTGGCTGTATATAATTGTGGTTTAATAAAAGAGGATTTTAAATCCTTCTTACGTGCAGTTCTTCTACCACTTAACCACAGTTTTCTACTACAGAACATAGCTGCATTCAGCTCCCTGTTCACGATCAGGACTTAGATTACTTCACGAATATGTTCACCAAGAGTATGCACAGAACACTCTGTCCTGACAATTATACCGCCAAAGAATTATGCAAATATTCAAAGTCGCACGCGTAAAGGTATACATGCGTGTGTAGGGATGTGGAGAGAATATGAATACACGAAGATTTTTCCTGCGATTTGTGTGTTCCTACTCCTTCAAAATATTCGCCATGTTTTTCGCAAGGGTTGGGTAGATTTTATAAGTTATCAAGTAAAATGTGTAGCCATAAACGTATGGATGATGGAATGATTAATGAGAATGTTGGTAGACGGGAAACAAATCAATCACAAGTGCAGGTGGCTACAGAGCTCAACGTAACTCCCAATATGGTCTGAAATATGCTGAAATAGTTTCAGAACGCTGAATCCGCATCCAGAAGACTTGGATAAGATCGACCAAGATCCATAACGATGGCTGAGGATCATTATTTGGCACTTTTAGCGTTCCTACACAAGGCTGCTACAGCTTCATAACTCTCAGGTGAGCTGTATGCTGCCACTTGAACCCGGATTTCACGGTATATGATGATACCTGAAGGCTTCATGAGACAGGAATGTATGCCGCAGGACCCGCTGTTTGCATATTGCTAAATGGAGCGCACAAGAAAGTGCATGGTGCAGACAACACGCGCTTTGGACCAACGCATGTTTGTATGGTGTTGTTACTGATGAGTCGAGATTCAGCCTGGGCTCTGATTCTCGGCGTTCCTGCGTAAGGTATTTTCTCCCTCCCTCCGGCATGCTTTCATGGTGTAACGTATTCGAGAGGTCCGAGGTTCGAGTCCCGGCGAGGAATCATTTTTCATGACGCCTGCTTCAAAAAAATCCTAATGACTCTACACCTGTATCTGCAGAGAGCCTGGAACACAATACTATACCTTCCTTATCAGAGAATAGGATCAATTCATCATCAGGGAAAAGAATCAGGATTTTAAATTTAAAAGCAATAATATTTCATAATATGCATATCCTATTCGTATTTCATTTAAGTTTTGGTTATAACTTCAATAAGAAATAAATTTAACCTTCAGAAATAAATTAGCCCGAGAACAAATAAATTTAACTTTTCATAGAAAGAAATTAGAATTATTATTAGAGAATTATTCTCAGCTATTAACCCTTTCGTCGCTGAACCTATATTACCGTGAAAGGAGGATTTGTATTAAAGAAATATTGCTACAACTAAAAGAGATTACATGATTGATAATTTATGGTTATTAATTGTAATTATATAGTAATATAATTACAATATAATTGTATCTTAATAATATAATGAATATATAATTGTGCTATTAAAAATTCAAATATTTTATTATATTTTGAATTTATTAATTAAATTTATTTCAACTGATTGTATGTTATACGAAAGCCATGAAATACGATATGGATTGTATCTTAATTTTATCTAATCAAGGGAAGTGTTACTGCACTTTGAATAGTGAAAGAGTTCTAATATACAATAAAATAACATTCTTGGATATCATAATATTTAAAATGTATCTGTTCGTATTTTTAATAATGAAAAAGCGTAATTACCTACATTTTTTTTCTTTCCTCCTGAAAAATGTTTCAGAAATACGCTTGTATGTGCCATTTAATATTTCTGATTTATTGCTTTTCTTTTATAAAACTTTCTGGTAAAATCACATTCTGAACTACATTTTCTTTTACTTTTTTTCGTGATATTAAGAACCTGGCTTTCTATTTGGACTTAAAAAGTCTCTCATTTCGCAGCACCATTAACTGATTAAACAACACTCAAGCAGAACGAAAGTTTATTCATTGCAAATTGAATGGAAAAAAAAGTTTTCTAGAGCATTTTGAAAGTGTCTTTTTTCTTTAAGACATTTTAGCAAAATTAAAGAAAGAAATAATAATAATGCAATTTAGCGAGAGCGGAATAATTAGCTGTTGGTGAAAATTAATTACTGAAGTCATGCTTACAGTTATATGTTCGTTGTATAATTTCCATTATTTAAATTCCAAGAGTAAAATCATAATTTTTTTTTATTCAAAATGTACTTTTTATAATAATTAATAAATTTATTTTGTTTTACATACTATAGAGTATCATCACCTCTGCTGCTTAAAACTACAAGAACAAATTTAGTCTTTTTCGATAAGAAACGTCTTTTTCTAATAATTAATAAAATACACTGCTAGACATTGAAATTGCAACACCAAGAAGGAGTGGTCAGAAAGTGATGAAATTTGGAAAAAAGACACAGTAAGCAGCAATAAGTGATCTTTATTTCAAAATGATCGTCAGAATACAGAGCGAGAACGGCGTCGGCTCAGTAGGATGTAGGACCATCGCGGACAGCGATGCACGAAGAAACACGTCTCAGCATAGAGTCAATAAAAGTGCGGATGTTATCCTGAGGGATGGCTCTCCATTCCTTTTCAACCATTTGCCACAATTAGTCTTCTGAACGAGGCAGGGACAGAGTTTGCAAACGGCGTCCAATCACATCCCACACATGTTTGATTGGTGACAGGTCAGGAGAGTACGGTGGCCAGGGAAGCATCTGTACACCTTACAAAGCATGTTGGCAGATGC
>KK120591.1:285150-295570 GCA_000611955.2 Stegodyphus mimosarum | reverse complement strand
TAGGCAGCACCTGAAGGTGCGGGATTTCCACCGGCCGCAATACCTTATCCAAGTATCGTTGGGCCGTCATGTGCCTTGAATACGAACTAGAGGTGACCTGGAATCGTAGGCAATAGCGCCCCAAACCATTATGCCCTGGTGTCGTGCGGTGGGGCGTTCCACTGTTACTGCCGGATTAGATCTGTCTCCACGTCGACGTCACACAGGTATGCGGCGACTGTCACTGGATAAACAGAAACGTAACTCATCTGAGAACACGACGTTTCGCCATTCTGTCATCCACACCGTCCATTCTAAACGTTGGGTCTATGCTGTGAAGTCAATGACAGTCTTCTTAACAGACGCCGTGAGTGCAGGCCACGTTCAACCATTTGACGGGAAATGGTTCTTGTCGATACAGGAACATCCCAAGTATCTTGCCAATGCTGCAGAATCGCGGTCACAGCTTGTCGGCGGATGCGTCGATCCACGCGTGCTGACGTCACTCTGGCTGCACCTACACCCCTCCTTCTTCCCACATTCCCTTGTTCCAACTATGTTCGCCATAGCCGATGCACCGTGCTCGCATCCATGTGGGCATCAGCTGCGATTTGACGTAAGAACCAACCCGCCCTTCTCAGTCTGATCACCATACCCCTCGTAAAATCGTTTGTCTGCTGGAAGTGCCTTCGTTGACGGCGGCCTGGCATTCTCTCCTATTACACGTATCCTCCGGAACAAAAACCAACTTTCTTCGATAATTCGTCTGGCAGAAGTAACGACACGAATATAGCCCATTCTGCATGTTCCTTCCCTTATATCTTACTTCACGTACGTCGGATAGCTGCGCATTTCACATCATTCGCATAACTCAATGGCGTGCGTGCTCTTGGTGTTGCATTTTTAGTGTCGAGCAGTGTATAATACTTTTCCTGTGTATAAAATAGTACAATTATCGTTCTATGACATTGCATGAGTAAAATTATTGAAATCTTAACTTTTTTAGCAAATGTTCACTGTAATTCTCATCATACCACACATTTTTCAATAATTTTACTATTTAGTGGAATGTAAGAAAAGTAGAGCATTTTTGTGTTACGACTGAGCTTAAACGCTGAGCAGTTCATATCCAAAACATATATATCTTAATATAGTTTGCATCTGAGATTTCTCTTTTCCCTTTTTTTAAGGCATACAGTATTTTCAAGATGCTTTATTCAGTTCTGTTAACTAACTATAAATATTTTATTCCGTTCTAACTACATACTTCATAATGAATGAAGGAAGGAATTCAACCTAATAATTGTCAACAATAAACAAATATTTATCTGTGGCTGCAGTTCCGGTAGAGCTTAGCACAAATTTATTGAAGTATTGGCACTGCGGTTGTGTATTGAGTTTATAGTGCTTGATGTGGAAACTGGGTTGCTTCTTCGAAAGGAGACAACTGAGATTCTTGGCAAGTTTTTCGACGCCTCCTATAGAAATGGAGCGGACGCTGCATTATATGCATCATTCCTATGCAAGAATATTTTGGAATCTTCTAGGAAATCTTAACTGAGAGCTAAATTACTGAAAGAAATAATTTTGGAGTATAAAAATTGAAATCTGTGATTTTTTTCTTTTAGTAGTGGGAAGGTACTTAAAATCCTTGCATATCCTTTACGAAGTAAACGTCTCTGCTTACACAATGAGGATTCATAGCCACGATTCTTGAAGTTGAGCAATGAGACACAAAATGAAGGATTTATCACTCTCCAAGCCCAAAAGGGCCAATTAATGTTAGGGGTGCAGCGAAGATTATATTGATAACATTTTTGAACTTGAAGGGAATTGTACATGGAAAATATGTTCTTTAGAATAGGCCGTTCCAGTCCAGAAGTTTGCGTGACAGCTGGTTGCAAGTTTTATTATGTTTTGAAGTCATTGAGAAAAGATATTTCCCTCAAATAAATAAAGCATCTAACTGTGTATCCACGATGATCACTAAGCTACAGTTCCTTGAGAGAGTGGAACTTTTAGAAAGGAAACTAAAAATCATAGTCATGGCCATATTTCTATTCTCGCTACACATGTTTTTTTCTCACTACACTACAGCTTCAAAGTCTTAAACACAAAAGGTCGTTTAAAAGACATTCGGGCTGAAATGTAGAGTTAGAAGTGCATTCCAAGAATAAAATTCTTTTAACACACGAATTTGTGCTGATTAGTTAATTTATGCATACACTATAGTATGCAAATTAATTGGGACAAAGCAAGTTTTTCACGGTTTTTTAATTTAGTTGCCAGCTGGTAATAGCAGGTAACTCAATGCAATTTTATCTGACTTAACACCGTCTAGATGTTTGCTTTCCACTACTTAGAAAATGGTTGAAATATTACATTACAATTACAGCCTATTTTTAAACTTCTTTCAATGATAAGAGGAATTTGCTTTTGCATATTTTGCACTTGCATCTTATTTCCACAGATCATTTTTCACCGAAAGAAAGAGCAAATATTGAAGGAAAAGAAAGGCACTTTCAAAATCTGACCGATTTCTGCTCCGAAATAGCCTTATTAATCCAAGAAAAATTAGTAAAGACTTTAGAAGAGATCTATTGTCTATTAACATTGATATCCATCCCTTCAAATGTGCGGCGCAGACTTCTCACTGCTGGTTGGAAGGCGAGAAAGCCAATTAGGAAAAAAAAATTGACATTTCAAAGGATGCAAATATGATTATTGTGGGCCAAAAATTACAAATCTTGGACAATAAATGGCTCGATAAAAGTCATTTTTAGGGATGAGACTCATTTATTTGTTCATGGTTAAATATCTAATGCTGTTAAACGAAGCAAGGGTGAATAAATAAAACCTCAACATATACAACAAACCGTAAAATTCCTTCAAAAACAAATGTTTTGTGGTTTTCTCCCTATGGCTGGTACATTTAATATTGACAGAATGATGAATTAGTGAAGTGTATATAGAAATTTTAAAATGTAAGATTATGTCATTCTCAAAAACCTTTGCGAGGACATGTCATCATGACTTGTTTCTATGCCAATTCGAAATCTCTCTGAATGTTCAAGTTGGACAATAAAATTATTATTATTTATTAAAATTATAAATATTTATTTACACTTTATTTAAATCCGATCGGAAAGTTGCGGCAAAGAGAATCTTAACAAAATGGATTATATGATAAGAGAGCGCCTAATTAATAACGCTATAAAAGTGTGGTTCCGTGATAAAGAAGTAAAAATTACATTCGCAAAACCAGTAAAGTCAATGGCTAAGGGCATTCTAGAGGTCAGTTCTGCTAAAGGAGCGCATATTTCCTATTATTTTTTTTATTATCACTGTATAAGAAGGTATGTACCTAAATTACCAAAAATCGCTTTGCCCCAATTAGTTCGCACACTGTAGTACATTAATTACCTTCCACTTCCCTTAATTCATATGTTAATAATAAAAAGTCATATAATTCCACCATTTTCTGATTTCTACAATTAGAAGCATTAATCCCCAACATGCAAATTTTCCATGAATTAGTGCTACCTTTAAAAAGATGCAAGTGCTTAGTCAAAGGTTTAGCCATCAATTATTATATTATATATATATATAATATACATTAAATTCCCTGAACATGAAAGTATTTATAATATGGAAATTAATTTTCATTATTTTTTCAGGGTTTTGAGTTACCCGCACCCATTTTTTGTGAGATAACAAAAGACCCATTTGTATGCAGAAAAAATACAAATGGTTCATTTTATGCTCAGGTGAGAGAAGAGATCTGTGACAAAATGAAATTGGATTTTTCATGATTATTGCGTACAGAACTAGTTAAAGCTTTCCGCTTATACAGCTACTTAAAATGAAATAAAGAATAAAAGATGATAAAAGAATGTTCCTAAAGCATTTAAATATAGGTAACTATTTCTGAAATCATATTCTTGTCCTGTGACCTTCTCTGCAAACATAATCCATTTCAATGAAGAATGTTTTAAAATGTTCAAAATTTAGCTCTTAAAAAAATCAATTTTCTGTGCGCGTTAGAGGAACAATGAAACGAAAAGAAAAGAAGTGTATGAAAGGACATACAAAAGAAAACAAAGAAACTGTGAAGGAAAAAATTTCTTTACTTCTCTGTCTCTCTAACGTTGTCTGACGATTGCCACACGCAGCTCATTATCATTTCTATTAACGTTCACAACTGATCCCTGCACTTTCCTGCATCCCTAGTCCCCTCCCCTCCCAACTTCCTCAGAACTATGAGCAGGCCAGATGAAGGTAAGTTAGCGGCTATTGATCCACGAAGAAGAGCCAATCAGCTAAAGTTCCCTGCCGTAGCAAGTTTTTTCACTTCCTTTCCCCACCGCTAGGATCGCTGTATACTGCTACGAATTAGGTGCGCTATTTTCATAGTCATTGAGGCCACGGGGAATGCAGAAGGACTTTATCTGATATTTCTTTTCACTGAAGCCCACTTTTGCTATTTTTGTTCATTAAAGAGGATATCACTTATGACGCTGATAAGAGTGCACTTTTTATTTGGAATAAAGGCTTGTTTGGGTTGAAAAAATGCGTTCAGATAGGGGTCTATGTAAGTTGTATTCTACTGTAACGCAAGGCTATAATCGTATCTCAGTGCATTGGGGTTAAGTAAAAGACGTAATTCTACAAAACTCTATAATATTCTTTATTGAACGGAGAAATTTTTGTCGGATTATTAGTTATGCCTAGATTGAATATCCATCGATTGAATTTAGAATTTTTGACAGCCAACTTTATTATTTTTATTGCTCTTGAGCTGTTAAGGAAATACCACATTTGTATTTGGTACTTATAAAATTCCATCAAACAGAAATTTTCTTAAAGAAATATGTGCTTTTCTGATTCACTTTGATAATATAAGACTTGTGACAGCCAATGGAAAATTAAATAAATGAAAACCAAGAGGAGTAGAAAATTAATGAATATATCTCTAATTTATCAAAATCCGTTTTAAGTTTGATTAAAAATTTCAGTAGATACTACAAATTTTGAGGTACTTTATTTCGGCTTCTAATGCAAGTGTAAAAAATTTCAAACTAGAATGTCTCCCACTGCATATTATAATATTATCTTATTCATTTTTTTTACAAAACTGTTCATAACTTTTCTCAAAATAATATACTTAAATGTATTCAATTAATAACTTAGTAAAACAATTACCATTATATAAAGCAAATTAGAAAATCTAGTAAAGAGAAAAGAAAAAAAAAGCGGAAATAAACAAAAAAATAATGAATAATTCTATTAAAAATAGAAATTATCTATCATGCTGATTTCATCAGATGAAAGAGTTACGTATGCCATATAATTAACAATTTTCCACGCAAGCTTATCCGTTCAAAGCTTGAACTTTATTATCAATTTCGTAAAATTAGACAAAAAGTTATCAGTTAATAATTGCCAATTTAAAATTAGACCTTGTATTGATAAGCTTATGTAAACTTCTTGTAATAATTGATTATCACGGTAATGAAATTCATAATTACGATAATGATAATTCATGTCTTTTCAATAACATTATTTTCCAGTCAATGACAGTCGAATACAGTGTATGGCATTTTTAGTAGTATTTAGCATAAAATTTTAGTAATATTTTGCATTAGTTTATTTCTGAGATCTCTGTTTAGAAAAGGTGCCATTTTATTCATAGCCTTTTTTTCTTGCTATACTGAAATAAAACCAAACTTACCCGCTTAATGCACCAACCAAAATTCAGAGAGTGGTCTTTTTTTCCCTCCAATTCTTTGTTCTTTATTTTAACCTCTTTTTTTTTAATACAAAACTTTTCCAAGTGTATTCTGCTGAATTTATATTTATCGCCCAACCGGTAGACTGGTTAGTGACGCTAACTGCCGTAGCGGTATACCCGGGTTCGAAACTAGAAGGCACGGATGTTTGTTAACGTATACTGACTGTACGGCAAGAGAGTTCTCGAAATACACAGACATGAATCCTCTCGATAGGTTTTTGCATGGAGGTAGGAAGTAAGAGGAGACTCCCTAACTGGTTTTCCCCATACACTGCTTTGAAGCAGTGGCGATCCCCTCGGGGAGACCAAAACATTCAGTGGCTTACCTAAAGATCAATGGGTTTTGACAAGATCGGATGTAAACATTTTGTAATTACGTCGTAAATATACGTATAAATGTATATATTTTCTTTTTCTACACTATTTCAGAGACCTAAGTATGTGTAAAAAATACATTTTTAAACATTTCATTCTGAACGGAATTAAATGCTACACTTTTCCCAAAACAGTTTAATTTGAATGAAATACTTTCACAAGTTTTCGTTAATTGCATTAGAAAAAAATAATAAGGTAATTCAATTTTATTCGGCTAAGGATTACAAAAATTGAGACCAAAGTTTATTGTATAATATTAAAATTACATATTATTCCTTTTCTATTTACAGAGCTTCTTCCTAAAACTGTTTCTCAAATATGAGACGATTTTTTAGCTTCTGAGGCTTCTTTTAAATCGAAAATCTGAGTCAATTTATAACGAATGCTCTATTCGATTCATTTCAAATTTGAGCACCTTGTATTTTAACAGCGAAATACGTTAAATATTGGTGCTGATTTCGATGTACTTAACTTTCTATGACTATTTCATTTTTACTAATTTTCTATGACTATTTGAAAAAGGAATAAGAAAAGGATTTTTTTAAATATTATTTAAAGCTTGTAGCTGTGTTATTATAAAATGTAAGGAAATTCTTTTAATACTCATAAGATTTTTTTTCGCACTTCATTTCATCAATGTATATTGTAAAACTCTTCTTTACTATTTCCTGAAGTACACGTCTTATGGAATTTGCTTTGTAATACCGTTAAACAGATTGCTTTCTAGTGCGAAAAATTCTTGCTTAAATACTTTTATAAATGTACTTGTCAACAGAATTTCAGTTTTTGAATTTACCAGTTTCGAATTTAACCAGCGATTTTACCCAATTTAATAATTCTCTGATAATATAATAAATAATAACTACCTATTTCACATTTGAACATTAACCTCATTGTCATCAGATAGCAATCTTGATTGCCTTACTCTGCATAATATTGCTTCTTTTTTTTAAACAATTAAAATAACTAACTAATCTAAATTCCCTGACCCGAAATTACCTGAAATTTTCATACTGCGAGGTAATCCAGAAGGTAAAAATGTGCTAAATATATTGATATACTGACTAATAACTCTGATGATGCTTTCTGCATGCATTGAAACTGTTTAGAAAATAGCAGACCATTACTCAAATATATGTACTGAATAACAACGTTTTTTCATTCATAATTTTGTATTACATATAGTCATCAATTAAACATATTGTTAAATAAAATTTTTAAAATGTGAGCCAGATGACAGAAAAACTTATTTTATTTAAACCATTTTGGTGTTTGGAACATAAAATAAAAGTAGGGAATACTCTGTCAAGGGTATCAAAAGACATATATAGTTTTAAAGGTACCGTAAGGTATTTTTCTTTTATTATGCACAACATTTTTGCTAAAATCTACATTTTTGTGGTCCAACAGCTTTGAATTTTATAAAACAAATTCGTAATGAAAATCGCTGTTGTAAGTTATCGAAAAATAACCAAGACCTGATTTTTGCGTAAATGTCACTAAACTATACAAATTGCTATTATCCATCACGCAATGAATGTTTCTTTTATGCTTTTCGATTTTTATGGAACTGTCGAGTGTGGAAGCACTGTCGAAACGTTGTCAAGGGAGCCTCTGGACGTAAACAAAAACACCCCGTCTGGAGACCAAAGCCTAGGAGCACTGATTCACTCGTAGTGCGGTGTGAGCCCCTCCTTTCATTCTTGCCTCCATGGGCTTTTGGTAGGAGAAGGGGGTGGTAAGTCTCGGACTGCTCTTCGGGGTGTTGTCTTTGAAAATTGGGGAGGAAACTACACAGTTATTGAGGCAAGACCCTATCTATCTATGAATGGCGAAATATTAGTATACCACCCACTTGTAGCTATATTCATATCTGAAAAATTATTATTAAACGCATTTACTAAGCCCTGCGGAAATAATTTAGTTATAGAGTTAACTCGATTGAGTGTATTAAATGGTAAAGGAGATATTCTTTCTCAGCCATTTCATGAAAAGATTATAACACAAAACTAATTTTTGATATTTAGATTCTGCATGCGTGTAGTTTCTGTTTCATATTGTAGAGACATTAGGATTTTTTGGAAGCAGGAACGATGAAAAATATGCATCGCCTTCGCCGGGAATCGAACCACGGACCTCTGAAATACCGGCTCAGTGTGCTGACCATTACACCACGAAGGCACACTATGAATGTGGGAGATATACCTTATATACTCCCCTTTTTAAAGGGCGACTAGGGTTTTAGGGGACCTAGTCGCCAAATCCTGGGTGTGGAGAGTCATCATCCACAACCCTTTTAGTTCGGGCGCCAGTGTAGAGACATTAGGATTTTTTGGAAGCAGGAACGATGAAAAATATGCATCGCCTTCGCCGGGAATCGAACCACGGACCTCTGAAATACCGGCTCAGTGTGCTGACCATTACACCACGAAGGCACGCTATGAATGTGGGAGATATACCTTATAATATAATAGATTCTGCGCATCACCATAAGAGTCAAAATTTCAAATCTCAAATTAAAAACAAAAAATTTAAACTATTAACAATAGAATGCCATAAAGTACTCTCATTTTTACCTTTGTAAATGAACCAATTTGTAAATCCTAAAAGAACCAGTAAGTTTACCTCATAATGTTTTGGCTAAAGAAAATGTAAAAACTCGGAGTCTAAGAGTTATTTTTAAAATTTAGTTATCGATTTTCTGTATGCGCAGAGAAATACTAGTATTCTGTTTGAGAAGAAAACGTTTTAGTACAAAATGCAAAACATTTTATTCTTTCTTTCTTTATTTTTTTCTCTCACTAATACTAGATACATTATTTTCCTTGTTTTTGTGGACAGAAATATTTAATACATTATATATAAGATTTAAAAATAGATATATAAGAGAGGGTAGAAAATGCGATGGGTGATCAGATTTATTGGTCACATTTTCTCTTCAAAGAGATTCTTATTTCGAGTCGATGTATACTGCCTTTTTTCTTTCTTTTTTCTTTTTCTTTTTTTTTTATATATTGAACATAACATTTCTTTTTTTTTTTTTCTGTAAATTTATTATCTTCGCGAACGATTCCTGTCATGTCTTATTTTTTATTGAATTTTGTACTTTAGGCTAAAAGATTGTTTTAAATTCTTTTTTAGAAAAAGGAAAGTATTTTAAGAATAGTTGAAATCTGTACTTCTGGCAACAATTCGTGTCTGTGTGACTTAATATAAGCTGCTACTTCGAGGTTTTATGAAATGTATTGGCGTTTACTTGTTCCAAAATATTCTTTTCAATTTTACACCTCATCGTCAAACTCTGTTTAGCGGGTTAGAGAAATGCAACTTAAGCTACTAATTGTTAATAATAACAAAGTTTTTAGAAATCGCAATCTCCAGTGCTTGATCTCGTAGTGTAAGCGGTATAGCATGTCTAGTTAATAATAGAAGATCCATTGTTTGAATCGCGAACACGGCATAGCTATTTGAGAAAAATCAAATAGTCTATACAGTAACGTCCGAATAAAGAGTGAGATATTAGCATCGTTATCTAAATTTGATCGATTGGGTCCCGTGGTTTTCTTCAATCGCCATTTAAGTGGAAGAAAAGGCAAGGAATTATCTCAGTCTCCCTTAAGTGCTCTCATGTCGTAAGTGGTTAACACATTTATATGACAACTGCAGCATCCGTAATTCGAATCCCGACGAGATTACAGATTTATTTCTCACCTTTTTTTTTTGGTTCCAAAATAGCTCATAACCTCCAGAAGACTTGCATTTATTACACCATTCCTTAAGGAATATGTAAGAAATTTTTTTAAAAATGTAAAAGATAAATTATAATTGAAATTAGTAGCGTAAATGAATTTCTCCTCTGTATTCTAAAAATAGTAATCTCTCTTTGCACTGCGTCATTTCGAGATTAATCCATGTCGTATGACTCTTACGTAATTCTGATGATGTAAATGTAACTAAACCTGAAACAGACAATAATAATTTTACAGTACTAATTATTCAATCAAAATGCATTGAGAACCAAAACTAGCTCAGTCTGAATTAAGATTTCACCCTGAACATAGCATACTTTCTTGCTACTCTTCGGCCTAGCTGGACTGCTGTCTGCTGCTTCCTTCTTGCTGCAAAGCTATAAAAAATGTAAACCTCTTGAAATAGGCACAAATAATGTGTCAAGTTGTTTGTGACCGCAATATGTTTATTGGAAATAAAATGAATATCTAATGTGCCTCGGCTGTCAGTCTCCTATTCATTATGGATCAACATTTTCTACGCCAT
>KK120591.1:225949-278195 GCA_000611955.2 Stegodyphus mimosarum | reverse complement strand
CTTTGAAAATTTTAGATAAATATCGGAATAAGAGATATTGAGACATTTTTATTAAATACTTGAACGGAATTCATTTTAATTATATATTTCATCACTAACTGTATTTCCTCATTATCATGATAATTGATATTTGTAAATAATAAATGCAACTTTTGTCTATTCTATAAATTTCAATTTTTTTACGGAGAAATTCGTCCTAGAGAAGAGGGTTACAAAATTTTGAATACAGTTATTTAAGTATATTCTCAGAAGTAATGGTAGTTTATTGAATCGGTTGTCCTAGATGGTCTACAAAAATTTTCACTGTATATTGCTGTGAATTTTTTTATACCTTCTTTCATTTTTTGTTTTAAAACTGTTATCTAAATTGTTATGTTCTACATATTAAATGTGATTTGAATAAAATTAGTATAATAGCCAAGCAATGTGTACTTCAGTAGGACTATCGCTATCCTATTTACGGTCTCGTGTTCGTAAAAAATCTAGAATTCGAAGGTCATTTCATGGTCTCTTACCCTTTTTCCACGTAAGTCTATGTTTTACTCATATCTATCTTCCTGCTTACTATTTTAACTTCAACGTCCAAAACGGTGCTAGCTACAATACATTTTTCATACCTTACTCCGATTAAATTAGATCTAATTATTAGGATTATTTCCCATCAGCTCTGAAGAATTTTATCCTGCATTTTTAATCAATATTTAATGTAATATTTTATTAAACTGAATAATTTTTAAATTTTATGATATATGAAATAAAATAAATTATTTTGTCGAAACTAAGTAAACAACACGAAAGCACAATTTTTCTTTGAGAAAAGCGATAGGCAGTAACGTTTAATTTTCATAAAAGTTTTTCAAAAATGAAAATACCTAACAGAAATTGAAGATAAAACTGCAGTGAAAAAATAGGGTTATACTCTAATGAAGGAAGGAATTTTTCGGGCTCTTTTATCTTTGCTTAAGTCTACGTAAACAGACTTTAATAATATCCGTAGGAAAATAAGAAGGAAACTTTATTTTGAGATTTCAACGAAGTTTGGCGCAAAGTCTAAATATTTACACAAGAAAGTTCCAAATATCATCCTTCTTTATTTCTCCTATTCCAATCGAGAAAATTTGAGCAAAAAATCAGTTTCTTCCCTCTGGTAGATAACAGAATGAATTTTGTTTTCGAAAAATGGATGCAAAATTTACATAAAAAGGTGTTAGAAATATTAACGACGTAAGTTAGTGGTTTTCGCAGTTTTGATATTCGTTGCATAATCCTATGAAATATCATGTAGTACTAGTAATTTTAATAGTTTCTATACTCACTGCATATTTTTGTGACGTCCAGATTATTCCAATAATACTCGCAATTTCACGGGAGTATTAATAGAAGTTATATTAATAATATAAACATTTTGAAAACTGTTCCATATTACCAGGATTTTTGTAATTTCATGCATGATTTACTTGCTGTTTTTGTTGCATTTATTACCTGTTATTCGAATAGCGATTTTGGGAAATTAGTAGTTTATGATGATTTTTTCTTTTGGATCTTTCCCTGTTATAAAATAACTACTATATACATGTTTTTTATCATTCTGATGTTAGTTTTTTATTCACTTATAAACTTGCCCATTTATTGTTTTCTGTCCTTTATCTTCTTTCAGTTATTTTGAACTAAACATTGTTTATTAGCCAGTTTTTATGTCAGGGTATTTAATAATAGAAAATCACCCGCGATAAAATTCCCAAGAGTAATGCATCTAAGTTTTCAACCTCCTCACATGATTATTTTAACAAGGAAAAAAAGAGATTGCGCATTTCCCAGCAGTATATTCAATTCGACTTAATTTTGCTTATATTAATTTTGCTTTAATTATTATTATTATTCGATTAGATTTAGCTTTCAAATAATTTCGTTCTCAATTTCGATTTAACTTTTCTTTCAAATAAATTACTTTTTTATTTTAATTATAAAACCTTTCGGTCGTCAAATACTCGTAAATAAGGTACAGAACTAATAATTTTGTTCTCAGAACAAGGTTCTCAGAGCATTTTTGAGTAAGAAACAGACTGATCAGAATATTTTTGCTTCTTGAAGGAGACAGCCTAAGTTTGTTTCTTTCAAAATACGCAAATGTTTACCTTAAAACAACATTGAGACTATCTTTAAGTGCCGAATGATTGAAATCAAATTTTCTTATTAATCAAAATAAGCTGTGTGAAATTTTTTTTGCAGTTTTCGCTAATCTTTCTATCTAGTATTAAAGAAAGCATTCAAGTTTCCAGATTATACACTGCTGGCCACCCACACTGCAACACCAAGAAAGACAAGAGATATCACAACAAAATTTATTTAGTAGATAACATGTTGACCAAGTATTAAATGATTAAATTTATAGACCTTCTGTGAAGTGTGGTTGCTTCTAGAATCAGTAGCCAGAGTAGCCGCCATTGTTGGAGATCACCGCTGCCACACGCCTCGGCATTAATTCAAAGAGACTTTGGATGTGTTCTTGAGGTACAGCACACCAAGCAGCTTCCACACGTTGCCAAAGCTGATCTGGTGTGGCAGCTTAGGATGTAATCTGGGTCGATCGTTCAGAAACCATAGACCACATATTTTCAATCGGCAAAAGATCCGGAGAGCGAGGCCGGCTAGGGAAGCAATTCAATCTGGCAATAGACGAAGAATCCTTGGATAATGCCACGTGTGGTCGCGCATTATCCTGTTGAAATATGGCTGTGGGCAAGCCCTGAAAGTAAGGAAGGACAACTGGCTCCAACACTTCGGAGATGTAGCGCTGGATATTTAAAGTACCGGCAATGCGTATAAGAGGAGCGCGAGAGTGATATCCAATACCGACCCATACCATAATACCCGGTGCAAGACCAGTGTGGCGGTGCATAATGCAGATGTTCAGCATCCTCTCTTCACGGTGTCTCCAGACTCGAATCCGATCATCGTGGTGTTGCAGACAGAAGCGTGACTCGTCAGTGAAGACAATTTCATTCCATTCTGCCGTCCACATCCTTCTTTTATCGCACCATTGGTGGCAGAGATGTCTATGGTTCCGCGTCAAGAGTAGACGAAGCAATGGACGTGTTGCGGACAGACCACTCTGGTGTAAACGGCGTCGAATGGTACGCGCAGACACTGGATGATGCGTTACAGACTGAATGTGCTGTGCTATGGTTTGTGATATGACTCAACGAGCCGTCACTGCCATGGGTACAATGTTCCTGCCATCACGTGAAATGGTGCACTGAGGTGGATGCGATCGAACACGTCGGTCCGTCGTACCCTCCTGCATCCAACGGTCACACATTCGCATTGCAGTTGTTTGGTTTCGTCCAACACGACAACCGATTTCCCTGAAAGATAATCCCCACTCTCGGTAGGCCACTATCCTTCCTCTGACGAACTCGGATACTTGATCAAACAATGGTCTCTGTTTACTACGAGGCATAATTGAACGTTTTTTTGAAAAAAATCACAAAAACACAATTGCCGAACTTGAAATCTTCGAAAATTCCAAGCCTTAAATAGCTCTTTGAAGTGACGCCACAGGCGCGCGTGATGTGCGTCTGCGCTAAAATTCTAATCATTTGCATATCTCACCTCCACTAATGCATGTTGTAAAATTCATGTTATTTGCATCCTTTCTTCAGAGTGTTGCATTTACGCTGGCCAGCAGTGTAATATCCATTAATACAAACCCAACTGAAAATGAGATTTTATTCACCAGCGACTATGATAGTAACTGAATTTTAAAATTATTTAAAATCGGATGTTACATCTGCATTAATTTGATAATAATCATTATTAATATGCATCATTATTAAAATTTCAAGTCTAAAATAAGCCAAACAGACTGCGTTGAAATGGCCTTCACTTCCAATATGTCAACATTTAACATATGTCTGGACTTCTTAACTTA
Organism: Stegodyphus mimosarum; assembly: GCA_000611955.2. Classification (NCBI taxonomy): domain Eukaryota; kingdom Metazoa; phylum Arthropoda; class Arachnida; order Araneae; family Eresidae; genus Stegodyphus; species Stegodyphus mimosarum. Next base: position 274,264 of record KK120591.1, on the reverse strand, counting down.
TGAATTTTTTGGATTACTGTTCCTTCTAGGTATACAGAAAGAAAAATGTATAATGTTACAGAATTTCATTTATGGTCAGAACTTTATTTTATTCAGGTTGTAGCAGAACTTGGAAAGTTTAGAACGATATGTCAATCGTTTCTTTGGAGTGAATGCCTGAGGTAAATGTGAAAAATTAAATGAAAAGGCAGATGTTAATCATTATAATTTCAAGATGGAAATCCCATATGCCTTCAGAAGAGAATCATTCAGTAAAATTTTTTCTAGTAAGAATAAGCTATTGTTTACATGGCCAAAATATCGTACTAGTATGATAAGAGTAATGGAATTCGTGACTAATAGAGGTGATATTTAATACTGATAGCTATTCATTCACCTTTTATTGCTGTTCAATGTTTTACAAAATTCTTTCTTATAAAATTTTACCTTTTTATGTTATGCAATTTTTCATTATAAATTTTACTGCTGTTACTAGTTTGTGTGTTGATACTACGTATTTTTATGATGGTAAGATTAATTAAACGTTGTAATTTTCTATGTCACAAATGTCTAATTTGGCAGTTTGGCTAAATGTCTAATTTGCCTAAATTCTCAGTTCTCCAATGATTTTTTCCTGCCATTGGTCAAACGTTGTTTTACTTCCCTTTGGCCAATTGCTTTCTTGTCTTGCTTTCCAGCCTTCAGTGCTAAATTTTAAGGGAACATCATTAAACGTTTCTTAGTTAGTTTATTAGTTGCGTTTTAAAAATTATTATTATTTATACAGTGTGAAGCGTATTCTAGCAACGAAAGAATCCGCTTCATACATTAGTTTGGTAAGGAATACAAAATGCAAAGGAGTGATAGAAGGATGATGTTAAAATAATATTCCATATTGCTACAGGTATGTATCGTGCGACTGTGCAAAAGAAGAAATTAAGTGGCATCACACAGTTCCAGCCCGTGTGGTACCAGGATATCCAAACAGCCTTTATTTTTATGATGAGTGTCTTTCGTTTGATGATACAGTGCTAGTACGGGATTAAGTGGCATCACACAATTCCAGCCCGTGTGCTACCAGGATACTTAAAATAGTCTTTGTTTTTATGGTAAGTGTCTTTCGTTTGATGATATAGCGCTAGTATGGATTTCTGTCATCTCTACTGCCCGGTAACCGGAGATGGTTGCTAGATGTCAGAGAACAGCTCGTCAGATAATGTTCGGTGTTCCGTGCTACTGCAGATGCACTGATCCGTATTGCTCAGACATCGTTTATGAAAAAAGGCTGGAAATGTAATAAATTGTAATATAGCGTGTTATCTGAGTAGTGGAAGCACATCTTTACTTGTTGACTTTGGGAAAGAATAAACAAGTGTGACGGCCTTGTGTTGCATAGAACCATTTGTCTTCCCTTTTGTTTAACAGCAGTAAAGCGTAAAGAGAAGCACCTCTGTACCGTCACCCTAAAATTAGAACTTCGTGATTAAATGTTTTAGCGATTCACTTTCAGTCCATTTAATTCGATTGGGAAACATTGTTGTAATGAGTTCGAGGCGCATGATGAGCTTCAGGTGAGAAGATAGAGAATGTCTACTTACAAACATCTTGCACGTAGCTTTGATTTTTTGTGTCTTTTGAATGTTTATTAATGCTGCACTGTCACTAAGGTTCATAAAACGTAGTATTTGAGCAAAGTAGGAAAATACAGAGTTAATAACCTTTTTTGTTTGGTCTTGGAGACATCATTATGTCTAATATATAGCGTACCATGTCATATTTGTCTTCACAAATGTGCGATATCTGACATATCTTTGAAACAAAACAATGGTCTGAATTAAAGCCCCATATTTATCATATCAATAAATATAATCATATTGGTAAATGTTTATTTTTAAAGCTAAATGTACTTCCAAAAAGTGTTTCTTCGACGCAGAGGTTACGTGTGGTATTTTGTTCAATTAAATTTCACATTACTTATACATTTCTATTTATTTCCCTTTCCTTTCTCAAATAGCTTAAAAGGTACAAGTGAATTAATAAGTTAAACTTGAAATATACCTTAAATACCCTTTAAATAAATCCCATTTCGAATAACGTTAAATAATTGTAATGAAAAAAACAAAAAAGAAAGAATGAAAAAAGGTTACCTTATAAATACCGTATAATGAAGTTCATTCAAAAAAGTAAAAAGATCAAAGGGATTGCCTGTTGGGTTTGGAGTTCATAAGTTAGGCTAGAAGAACACTCTCCTAAAAGACTCGGCACAATTAAATAAAATGAATTTCTGGAAGTTCCCCACAGTACGTCATTAAATCTCATCAATTCAGACATTACCTCGCTAAATTACGCTGCATATGGCGGCTTGAGATATGACCTGCTTAATAGACTCTGTTTTATTTAATTAACATTTCATTGGAGAGTCGTTAGAAATGGCAAAGTGCAAAAATGGAGAAGTACGCTTTTTGAAAAATAAAAAGAAAACGGTTCTAAAGACGCTAATTATTTGAAGCATGAAATTAGTTTTTGACTCTTAATAAACTAAGGTTATTTGTGGTATTATTTTTATAACCCATCCTGCTGCTTGCATGGATCTAGTAATGCGAATTTAAAATTGAGCAATAGTTTTCAAAAACGAACAGGTTATTTTTTGTCATTAACAGTCGAAATTAACTGAAGCTTCCTTTACTCTTTATGGAAGAAAAGTATTTCGAAACAGGAAGAAATTTCGTAATGCATTCTAAGTCCAATTTCAGCATACGCAAGTTTCTCTACTATCTGGAAAAGTTGTATGGCAAGCCATTTAAGTATTGTAGGGTAAGAGGATGATAACAAACATCTGCTTTCTATCAGGACAAGATGACATTTTTATAGAAACTGTAATTATTGCATTAATCTAAATTTACCCTGATCCAGTTTCCGTAAGCGGTGGTTAATAATTGTTGGTTATATTTTAACACTAAATCAAATAGCATATCACAATTAATGTGTTCTTTTATTTAATCCGCTTGGTTAAAAGCGTTTGGCCTCAGGAAATTTCAGGAAAATTTCTGGAAAAACCTGCTTTGTATTCCTAAAAAACTAACTTGGATTATAAGAGTTTTAGCATACTAAAATTATGTAAATAAAACTTTCTTGACACTTCGTATAAGCTTCTCTAAACTATTTAATTGTTACAATTAAAAAAAACATTTTTATTTCCTTCTTCCAACTTTTTAGTTTCCAGAAACTTTCTAATTAAGTATGTCGAAACAAAATGAGAACAAAAATTTTAATTCGGAGTGATTTTTGTTGCCATTATGAAATTCCAACCATAATTACAGCTTCAGGTATATCTGAAAACAATCCAGTTTCAGTTTCACTCGGTGGAGTACGTAAGAAGAGTTTCCATTTCAGCCTTTCCATTTAGGATCACTGCCAAATCCGAAAATGTGGTGAGAGCTCATGTGACGAGGACTTATGTATGAAATTATGCCACAATTGCTTCCGCCCCTTTATGTATTGAAAGGTATAATGGTTAACGGAGGCTGATTGCCAGTCTGAAATCACGACTCTCAGTTCCACACTACTGTAAGGCTTGGTTGAATGTGAGTTGTTTTTCAGCGCATCTCTTACTTGTGACGTCCTGTGGCATATCCCATGTCATACTCAAGTACCTATGGTGCTCAACGCGCTCTTGGTGATGAGGTGGTTCAGTGACTGACTGGTTCGGCCACGATGAATGTGCAAATTTCCAGCCGTTTGGGAAAGGGAACTCTTTATGTTCAGATATTGATTATGAACACTATCAAAAACGCAAGCTGTAGGACCTTATACGGTAAAAATTAAATTTTTTTTATTACAATTCACTGTTGTTGTTATTTTGATATACGACCATTTAGATTTCGAGAAAATGATCGCGGGTAAAATTAGAGGATTCTGTACTTTAAATGAAAGTGGGAAAGGTGAATTAACTAGATTGGGATAACATTAAATTTAATTTTAAAATATAGAGCCCCCAAAACTTGTGAACATCGTGCTACGCAATAAAATTTTAAGCTGTAATGAGCGTGATTTATTTATTTTTATTTTTATTTATATATTTAGTGCAGTTATTTGCTTCAGTGTGAAAGAAAAAAGTGTGTAATGTAGAAGGAAAGCCGAAATGAAGCCTGAAGTGGCACGATGTTTGTTGCCACTTCCAGAAAGCCAGGAGTGAGAAAGACTGAAATCGGATGTCGCGTACAAATTTATGACCCCAATTCCCGTATTAATTACTTACATCGACATTAACACAGTAATTCTTCCAGTAGCGATTTATGTCCACACAATACAAATATTTAAAAATAATTAAAGTGTTGCCATTCAGATTTCTCTAGCAGTTATTTACGTCAGCAGTAACAAACGATTAAAAGTTATGTTGCAGATTCCTCTAGTGATGATTTATGTCAAAGAAATGCAGCGATACCTGTAACTGTGATTGATGTCTACACAACATAAATCTTTAACAGCAGTTAAATTTTTCATCGCAGAATTCTTTAATAGTCTAGAATCATTAGATTTCTTCAGGAAGAAATCTTGAAAAATCAACTGTATCTTCATTTGATATTGAATTCATATCTTCCAAAAGCTGAATTGTCAGCTGAATGACTTAAACATTTTTACTTGGAATTTGGTGAATCAACGGCATTAACTCTTTTATTATTGATTTCCATTTTTTTTATCATTTACGAATTTAAAATTTATTTAGAAAGGAAGCTGTTTTGTAAGCGTATTTCTAAGGGTATCTGAAATCTAATTTTTAGGTCAAAACAATCTTTCCTTTGGTAAAAGTTTATAAGGAATAAACATAAAATAGTTCAAGAAATGTTAATTTAAAATATAAGACAAAACCGAATATCGTGCTCTGAATCCTAATGCAATCTCTTGTGCTCAATCTTTAACTTCTTAAACGGGAAATCTGAATAAAATTTTCTGAGCAGTATATAAATTAGAATCTAATCTTAGAGAATATTAGTATCAATAAACTGGAGAAATATTTGCAAATTAAAGAAAAATACAACATCTGACATTACCAAAACTTTGACATCTCTGGGTATGTGTACTTCATAGAATGTTTTAGCTTCCTATAATCATTCTAAATGATTATTCTATTTAAATAGTAAAGTCATATGCCTGAATTTTATGAATTTAGGTTAAACATGTCGCAACACAATATGAAACGTCAAGCTAAATCAAGACAGGAAATAAAAGCTGAAAACCTGGACTAATTTGCTTCATAATGATGTAAATTATTTTTGAAATGTGAAATATGGTTTAATAGAATATTTTCATTTCATTTCGTTCAGCAATGCTGGAATTATGTAAATCAAAAGGAATCAAAAGTATATTTGCCGATACTGAAGGTTCAACACTCAGTTTCTCTTTTCAGGGTTGTGTATTATTTGTAAAGTTAGAAAAGGAAGAAGAGGTAGAAAAATATATGAAACTGTCTTGAATATTTGTAACAGATATCTCAAATTTGAAAACTCCCGTTGCAAACAGTCAAATCTTATTTCCTCTCTTATTTGAGAAATCAAAATCCATTTTTTGATTGTGAGGTCAACCATGTAAATCTATTTCAGTTAAGACTTTTCTTTCACATATTTCTCATAGCGTGCTAGAATTCAACAAAAGATGGCCATTTATTTCAGAAGAAAAAATGGACACTAGACTAGTTTCCAGCGAAGAAATAAAAAAGGAATTCCCCGAATTAGTGCAGTTCAGTGCTTACGAATGTCCCTTCAAATTGAGAAAATCCAGTATAGCTTGTTTTATTCTTCAGTTTCAGAATTTTTTTGCAGTCTTTCTGAAAAAGTAATCCTTAAATCGATAGCCTGACGTCAAAATAAATGATAGTTTGGTGCAATTGGAATTAATCTAGAGACCTAGTAAGTAACTGAGCACTTGATAAAGTACAAAGGATTTTTAAAAATCTTGAATTTAGTCGATAATTTAGAATGCAATAATAGAAATTGTGATAACTTCTGATTTTAAAACATTAATAATGCATAATCATACTACTTGCAGGGCGTCTAATCCTTCCATTTGTCCTGTTCTTTCTTCTATCAAAAATGCTTATAATACAACAGTAACAACTGCGAAGCTACAGAGGTTCCTCTGAATGATTAAGGTAATTTATAATTTTGATCTGATTTTGGTTTGTTGACTCAGCTCTGCTTTACTATCTGAGAATACTATTCGTTTTCAGAATTATTATTAACAATTGAGGTATTACGTGTAGACTTCTTATTGAAAGTAGTAAAGGACTAAAAAAGAAAAAAGGAAAAAGCTGATTCACTTTGTATCTATGCATGCAATAAATTATCCTCTGTATTAAATATTTTCGCAAAAGAGAAAATTATCGATTTGAAAAGTAGTAACAATTCAACATCAAACTAACATCCAATGTAATACACATCTCGAAATATTTGCAAAGAATGCGATATAGTGTAATTTACTGAAAGCAAGGCCGTTGTAAAAAAAATTTTGCATTAATTTAAAACTGCGTATTTGCCTTCTCCATTATCTCTACAATCTCTCTGTCTTAGATGTATTGCATAGACAGATATAGAAATAAATAGATATAAATAAGCTCTCTCTCACTCTCTGCATATACACCTAAATTAAACAAAATAAATTAATATTGTTGCGAAATTTCCAGCTGTGGTAAGATAGCTTCCCCTCAAAGCGGGTTGAGGGTTGTCATATTTGGCGCGAAATCGCCCAATTGGCGTCGAATTCGGCGATATGTCGTTGACGAATAGACAACATTCTAGAACGAATTCTTGCTGGTTCGGCAGGCGAAAAGCTATATAAACCCTGCCTGTACGCGGTGTAGCAGTTGATCGTCAGTCTAGTGTCGCGTTGCTCGCCTAGTGTATCGCGAATTAGTGCATAGAAAACGTGCATCGTTGAGGTTAACGAGTCCATCGCGAGTTGTAGCGTGGAGAGTCTCGAGAGTAAGTTGAGTTCCGAGAACGACCAAACCGAGTCGGAAGCTGTACTCTAGTGCTTTGCCGTGAATCTGTCTTCACCGCTATAGCCTGATAGCTTGAAGGCTGTATTATTGAGTGTTTCAGCGTGTCGTAGTTTTTCGACGACTGTAAATGTGTGTTTTTGGAGCTGTCCTGAGTCATACTGGCTAATAAAATTGCGTTTTCATTCTTTATCAAGTGTTGTCCTCGGTCACTCCAAATCCACGAAGCCGAACAGAAACGCAATATTATTCAGAATGTCGTTGTTGCTGTCTTCCTCATAAATTTCATGGAAGAATGGTTGCCAGAGACTCAAGGAGATTGAACCTTCTGTTTCTACCCCAGTTTGAGAAGGAATACCCCGGGGGTGGTCCTAGGGTCTTCCACTCCTCTCGCCTACCACCAAACCACACGAGAGGACTTTCGGCTCGCCATAATGTAGAGTGCTCCTATACTGCAAAGCCACTGTCATTTACAAACATCTACGGCTTCTCCGGGATTCGAACCTAGGGGCTTCGGTACCGCAGTAGGCTCCTCTAACCATTATACCGTTTGGGCGGCGTCGTTGTTTAGTAAACAAAGATAAATTAAAATGCGAAATTAATGTGCGAATTGTAAACATTTTAACACCATCTTATTGCTTTCCCCATATATGGCGAAAAAGAAATTTTGAATCTGCAGTATATGATGATGACACTATCTAAATTATTGATAACACACATAGCTGTAATGGCACAAGATGCATATCCGATGTTTAATAGTTAAAAGCGCACGTTTGCATATTGATAGTTTGCATAGCATTACAACAGGTGATGGAGAGGAAGAGAGAATCAGATGGTAATTCTATAAAAGTATTCCAGATAAGAGCAGAAATTATATTATTGACATTAGATTAAGAGAAATAAAGTTAAATAATTTCAAAAAAAAAACACGCCGTCGCTTTACTGCTATTATTTTAGTTAAAGTTTCGATTTAATTATTATTGAATAAAAAATTATACGTTTTTTAACCTTGACGTAAGGATATAAGTAAATAACTTGTAGAGACATTAGGTAATTTTGAAGCAGGAAATATGAGAAATGAGCAATGCCCTCTCCGGGACTCTAACCACGGGCCTCTCGAATACGCTTCGAGTGTGCTGACCACTGCACCACAAAGGCATGCTAAGAAGGCGGGAGAAATGCCTTGTATACTCCCCCTTTTTAAAGGGCGACTGGGGATTAGAAGCTCAATTGTCAAATTCGGGTGGTGGAGAATCATCATCCACCACCTTTTTAATTTGGGCGCCACTGTAGAGATATTAGGTAATTTTGAAGCAGGAAATATGAAAAATGAGCAATGTCCTCACAGGGACTCGAACCGCTGGTCTCTTGAATACACGTCGAGGGTATTGACCGCTACACTACGAAGGCATGCTAAGAAGGCGGGAGAAATACTTTATAAACTTTATGTCAGATTCTTGAGACAAGGATTAATTTTGAAATCACGCACTTCAGAATAATTTATATAAATGCGTTGGTATTCATCGAACATAAAGTGGAAATAGCTAAATTTAAAAAAAGACTGAAAGAATGGCATGTATGTATGTATCAGAATAATTTTCAACGTTATTTTTAATCTAAACAACACGAAGTAAAAATTTAATCAAAATATTAAAATGTTATGTTTATTTTCAAATTCAATTTACAGTGCAAAGAACTACAAATTTGAAATATCCCTATTTAGAAAACAAATCCAGCGGAAACATGTTTTGAATGTTACATTGCTTTGCACCGAGTGCTGGAATCAAGCGTTTGATTTTAAAGCAAATTGCAATCAGGATTCCTACTCAGATGTTTAATTGAGAAGGATAAACTTTTCTGTCTGTTAAACCGTTGTCGCTAAATGCTGTAGGTCACATACATATCTTCTGGCATTTCAATATACCTCTTCAGAACGAATTTGTAAATGAAATTCCTACTCGCACAGTTTCCTTTAAAATTAGAAAAGTAGGCATCTCTAATAAATTCCTGTTTGAGCTCGTTTGTATTTAAAGGAAGAGAAACACCAGTCGACATTTCTATGTGTGAAATTAGATGAAAAAATTAAAAAATTTCACATTCATCAAAGTATTTACAAAGTAAAAACAACATTTCTAAAAAAGTGTTCAAAGCAAAGCCTTCAGAATGTGTATAAAGTCATTCACCTGTAAATAATACAATGTACTTAATGATAACCGCTCGACTGCTTTAACGTTTAAGACACATTCATACCAAATATTTTGAGAATCCTGTCATTTTGAAAATTTAGCTGTTTTCTTTACTCTAAGAAAAAGACTGATTCTTTCGGTTTGTTTGCAAAGTATATCGTAGTTTCATAAGCGGCTAATGTACAACATTCAGTATTTATAATTAAATAGTATTTAGATAAGTTTTTATTACAAACTGATAAATTTCATACTGTTATTACTTTCAGAATCAATTTAGTTGAAACATTAGTCATCACCAAGAACTTTCGAGAAAGGAAAACTAGTCGGCATATCTTTATATGAAGTTAGATAAACGAAACAATAAGGTTCATATTTATCAAAATGTTTACAACATTTGTTCCGTATATGCATCTTAAAGTTTTTAGAAATAGCTTCATTAAACAATCCATTTACTTAAATATAAAAGCAATTTTTAAATATATTAAATAACTTTCCTTTAGGTTTGTTCATTTAAAACTATTGGTACTTGTAATGCAAATAGCAAAGAAACAGTACAATGCAAAACATGAAATCAGGGAAAAATAGCTTACGATTATTTAGATTTTGTATAACAGTGTACCGATTTCGAAAGTTACTGACTACATGAGGTATTCTTCTTCAGGAAGTAAAACTTACAATGTAATTATTTTTAATATCGCTATCGGCTCATGAGACTGCTTATTATCTGATAATAATGAATTTTTGTTTACTTACTTTACAATCAGTTACCAAATTATTAAAAGAATATATTTGTCTAAAGGACTTATTATAGTTCTTTTGTTGCAATATTCATATTTGAACCAAACGAATATTAATTTATAAATATATAAAAAAAGTAAACCAGCTATTTACAATACATAGCAGATCCTTTCAAAAAGGAAATTAATCTTAGGTTTAAAAAAGTAATTTTGAGCTTAATTTTATAAAGGTAGATGTTTACAATGACATTTAAATTATAGATGAACAAGGTATCTTTTTAAAATAAGCTTTAAATTTTTTAATCAAAACCACTGCATCCAGATGTCATCAATAAAAATTAAGTAATGCGAGTAAATTTACGTTCTGTAGTAGAAACATGAAGCATAACTGAAGAATAAAGCTATGCAGTCATAAACATAATCTATAATGTATACTCATGAAAACTATGCCAAGATTTTTGCTGGGAAAAAAGCTGATTTTAAACTCAAGTATAATAAGGTTTACGATTCAGTGAAAGAACTAATAATAAAATGAATTAATTGTCTTGTTAATAACCAGGCCATTTTAATGTCCAGTTTATTCACAACCTAAATTTTTGTTCATCGTCCGTTAAAAATTTCTTAGAGATAGCATTTTATTCAGCAGTGAAGTGTTTTATAGTAAAAAACAAAAATATTTCTTTGATACTTCATTTAGATACTTCATTTTCATTTCATACTTTGACATTTGATATTTGATGCTTCTATCATCAAATCTTGAGATCACTGATAAATTTGAGAAACTTTAAATAAGCTCTTGCAAAACTTTCAATCTGAAATTGTATTTCTTTGCACTTAATGATCTGCAGTCAATATTGAATTATTTACACACAAACAATGTCAATAAGTGTTATGTTTATTGTTTCTAACTTTACATTGAAATGGTGATTTACTTTTCTTGTTTGAAGAATTATATCGAAGTATTTTGAGACGTCGTCCATGTGCAAGTACTAACAAATATACATAAATGTTTGAAATAATATGCTACATTTGTTGGCTAATATAGCGCCTTATATAAACAATTAAGTCAAACAGTGTAAATTTAACTTGGAAAATACTTTTCTGTTAAAGATAAATCTAGTTACCAAACACTACTATACATATTGTGCGCATCAATACAATTAAAGTATTTTTGAATATCACAATTAATTCCATGTTTGAAAGAAATGATTACTTTAGATTTCACACATTTCTTAGAAATCCTCCCAATAAGAATTCACATTACATTTCATAAATTCGAAGCCTAGAAATTTCAAAGAATTTCATCCATAAAAATAATGATTATATTTCCTTTTATTATTATGGTTTTATAACTGGTAATTGGTACAAATGTTTCGAAAATTAGAAAAGATATAAATATTTCGCATGAAGGTACAAATGGTTCGAAAATTAAATAAGATGTAATTATTGATACCTTTATAAGCATTCCAAACATTTTTTACTTAAGGCATTTCCCCTTTAAGTTGTTTCTCAAATCTCAATAATGCCTCATTGTGTTGAAGTAACTTCAATGAAACCCCTGACGGTGGTCACCTCTTGACATGACCAACTACTGTAAATAATCAGCCTTTCTGGTAATATAATTAAATAACTGTACTTAATATCACTGGCTGCCATATTCCTTAGAGAATAAATCTCTACAGAATAATAATATCGCAGGTATATGGTGTTTTGGATGGTCGTCTTAGGGAGTATTCGTCTGCAATACAAATATCAGGTAAATATATTTTCCTAAAGGTAGCTCAGCTCCTCTCTACTGGCTGCACCTTGTTCTAGTTTACATAATTGGAAATAAATTTCAACCTCAGAACCATTTGAATGTCCAAATAGTTTTGTTAAATTTCCACTGGTGCTTATGACAGCTTCCTAATTTAAGCACAGATATTTAATTATAAGTAATTCACATATGTTCGAATTCACAACAAAGGCTTTCCTGGCAACCAACATTGTTGAGCTTCGAGTATGGAATAAACGTGGAAAGAACGTGGCTGTGAATATAGAGTTTGAATGACTGTTTAGATGAAGTTGATGTTTAGTTGAGTCTTGTTTTGGAATCAATGAACTGCTTCCGTAGTAGTTGTCACCCTCCATACAATATGCTGTCTCTGAAGACGTTAGGACTTAACTTCTGTCGCCCTTTCTAATTTTTTTGACCTGTGTTTCTCAGCCGATTCGCTGAAATATGGGTTGAGCATATCAGTTGTATATTTTTACATACCATATTTCCAAAGCAAATTATAAAATAATATGGAATTGTTCCAAGATTCCCCGTAGTTTTAGAACTATATTTATGATGATAATAATTCTATTAAACATCTAGAATAATTGAATAAATGAGTAAATATTAAGTAGATCAATCTAAAGCATCTCCATCATTCATTCCTACCTCCTACATATTTTTTTAGTACAAGGTCCGCTAGTGAAGTGGGAAATTTTAAAGTCCAATAGTTCATTTCTCTCATGAGGGGAGTGAAGGTTTGGGATTATTGTTTGTCACTAAATGCCATTTATTAAACATGGGGCAGTGGTCAACGTATTTTTTTCGAAACGTACAAAGTATTTTTTTCGTTAAATAATTTTATAAGTGACTGCGTGACTTTATGACTGGTGACTAAGTTATTTAAGTCGATATTGGAACGACGAAAACCCAGGTGAGTTACATAAGAAGCCATTACAAAGTTCGAAAGTTTCGGTATGGTGTATACTTTCATCCTCTGGCATTACTGGGCCACATTTTGTCGAAGACTATAAAGAAACCGCCACAACTATTAATGTAGATTGCTGCATATACATGGTCAGAATACTTTTGATGCAACAGATTCTTGGGTTGTCGGAAATTAATATTTTTCCAGCAGAATGAGGCTACAAGTCATACTGATCGTGTGCCCATGACTGCTTTAAGAGAACTCTTCTTGAACGGACTCAAATTCAAATATTGCTAAATCTCGTTGCCCGCAAGATCCTCAGATTTGTCCGCATGCGACTTTTATCTTTCGAGATTTCTGATAAACAGACTGTACATTGACAGACCGTAAACCATACCGGAATTAGAATCTAATATTAGACAAGAAATTGCTCGGATTCAACTTGACCTGCTTTGTCGTCGAGTGAGGAAAATTTTTGGTCAGTGAATGTTTACACAGAATGGCTTTCACTTCAGAGGCGTTATTTTTAAAAAATAAATCTCATACTTTACTCAAATTTACAAACAAATTTTGATAAAAAATAATGAAACAAGTGGATACTTTTAAAATTTCTAGTAGGTCCTGTGTAGTCTCAAAGCATAGATGACAAAAGCAGTCATCGTATGCTCCAATTTTCGGAAGACACCAGTTAAGTTGCTCTCACAAGCCACAACTATATAAAGGTATATTTTGTTTTGAATTATCATGTTTAATTTACTTGAGGTGTCAACTATACTGATCGCCTAGATTTCTGAAAATGCTGGAGTCGCTCTGTCTTAGTATAATAACGAATGTCACATTTCTACTCTGTACTATTCTAAGTATGTTAAGTTAGGTTATTTGAAGATGGAAAAACAGACGAGGGTATCTGCCTAAGCCAGTGATGGCGAACCTTTTGAGCTCGACGTGTCAAAATTCGGAAAAACCCTAGATTAACTCTGGTGTTGTCACATACAGAACCGTCCATCTGCCATCCGTTATGTCTAGACTGTAGTTGAACGGACAGAGGTATGCTCAGCTTATGTATATTTTTTAATTGTTTACAATGACGAAGCTTATGTATATTCTTGTCTTCGTTAATGGCTCTGGAAATATGTGATGCGTGTCACACAAAATGGATTCACGGCTCACTTATAACACGCGTGTCACTGATTAACCCTCCATGGCCTAAGGGAAGGGATGCCTTCATGAAGGATTTTCTAAGGAAACTGGGTCGTATTCATTCTAAAAATGGGAAAAATTAAAACCAACCATAGATCCAATTCTTTCACCTGGAATTGATCCCAGGACGAATTTTCAGTTTTCAGCGGTCTAAACCATTCAACCATTGGTGGGAGCCTAAGCCACGTAGAATGAATTCTAAATAATATAGAATTAATATGGAATTCTTTTTCTACTGCGCTATAATACAGAATCTTTATTTCTGGTAAAGATACTTTTAAAGTTGAGTTAATAAAAGGGAAGAGTGGCGAAAGGTGTTACATTCTGAAAATTGCAAGTGGCACATTTCTCGCTTAAATAAATGGAATCAATTAGGAGTTATTTTCTTTTTACTTGTGCATCAATATATTGTTTCATTTTCGCCAGTGAAGAAGATTCTGAAGTGAGTGAAGTTGGAGAGAGACCGAAGCCCAACCTTAACGCTCTATCCTTTCTTCGACTTAACATCTTTACCAGAAAGGAAGATACTGTATGCCTTCTCAGAAAAAAAAAATATATTTTCCAACTGATTCTGTATAATTTTACGTCTGTTGACACACATAGAAACGACATAATATACAGAATGAGACACGTTTATAATATGTCGTTGTTGTGACTTGTCTCACGTGTCTGATAGTTACATCAAAACCCCATGAATTTCACCGTGGCAAGGAGATCAAGACTGTCGTTGACAAGACCCTTGAGTACCATGCAGGTAACAGAACGACTTCGCTCAGTTCCGTCCCCCAATTCTGATAGAGAGCAGCCCGAGAGGGACGGTCCGAAGGCCTCCTACCCTTCTTCCTTTAAGAACAATCTCTCGAGAGCACTTTCGGCTCGCCATGTATTTAGAATGACCTCATATCGCAAAGACAATATACATTTATAAACATCATACCTTCTTCATTATTCGAACCCAGAGCCTTCGGTACTATAATAGGCTCTTCTAACCACTACACCGTCTGGGCGGCACGTTTTTAATATTTATAGTACTAGTTCATAGTATAAAACAATAAATCAGTCGTCATTCTAAGAGAAGTCATTCTGAGAGAGACGCTGCGGTAGTCATTAATAAATCTCTGGACAAGACGCATTTTCTGAGTAAATGAGCTTCATGTGATAAGGAAAATGTGTGCACACGGGTAGTTACTTTGTCTTTTACGGAAGCAAATACTTTAGGCACAGCGCATTGTGAAGCTCTATAACGTGTAGAGAAAAGTAAATAATAAGTAATCTTTAAATAACAAAATAATAATCATCTTATACAACGTAAGGAGAATATATAAGTATTTCCCTTTTCATGCATTTTAGATAACTGTAATCATTATTTCTTAATATTCAAGCAATATAATCATTATTTCTTTGTAGGAAACTATGCATACTGTATAATATAAGAATCTTGTTACAAATGGCCATAAGAAAAGTGTCCGATAAGCAGAATATAAACGCATATTTCGTATCGTTACCAGAGCTTTTAATTTCAGAAGAATAATTTTGATTTGCATACAGCACTATCTGTCTAAATGGAGGAATGCTTTCAAGGTGGGCATTTTAAGGTAAACAGGATTCGTATTTACAAGAAGAAATTTTTACGCATTCATACGATGATTTGAAGTCATTGGAAGTTTTTATTTTATTTCTAACGGTTTTTCAAAATTGAATTATTTTCCTGAAATAGGCACGATGTCACAAAAAATAAGATTTAAATTTGAAAAGCGAGCAATAGATAGTAAAGTAGCAGTAAACTGTAACGGTTTTTCAAAATTGAATTACTTTCCTGAAATAGGCACGATGTCACAAAAAATAAGATTTAAATTTGAAAAGCGAGCAATAGATAGTAAAGTAGCAGTAAACAGTAACATATACATATATGAAAAAATGTAGATATATTGATGACGTAGAATGTAGAATATTGAATCCTTAATAAACGGCAAACTTGGCAGCCGAGGTATATTAAATACTCATCTTTATTTCAATTGATATTTGCAACCACATTTACTTTACAGATTCCAATCGTGCCTATTCAAGAACACTTACATTTTGATGCTGTTGCGATAGGAAGAGAGCAGCTACGCAGCGTCTTGACGGGAACACAGGTAAAAGCAAAAGTGCGCAGTTATCCAATGTGGACGATTACCAGGAGAAGGATTTCAGTTCTCAAAATTTTGAGTTCGAGTTCCGAATTAATCATGTCAAAGTTTTTGTTTAGGTTACTCATTAATTAAAAGTTATTAAGTCGTTATTAAGTCATATATATTGATTGATCTAGAAATGATTTTGATGCATTGCAGATACTCGGAGGGGGACATACAAAAATCTAGAGAAGAAATTTAAGGAGCTGTTACTAATTAAGTTAGTAATTTATTAGAGGTTTATTTTCTTATTTTACATACACTAAACAGTAAAGTAATATTATATTAGTATTGATAATAAAGCAGTTCACACATTCATTAAATTAAAATAAACTCATGTAAAATTTATATCAGATTAGCCATTTCTGATCCATAGAAATGACATATTCAGTTTGGACGATAATTTTGGGATAATAAATAACTAAGAGCAAGTAAATCTAAAATTTGAGCGAAATTAAATTTGTAATTCAAAAATAAAGAAAACAGAAATAAAATTTTGAAATTTTACTTAAATTTTTCTGTAAACGTTTCTCAAATGAAAAATCAAAACACAAATAAACGGAAGAAGAAAAACAGTACTAGAATTTTTTTTGCCTAGTTTGACATTTTAGATTGACATGTGTTTCTCGAATATGTATCATCGGAAGGTGAAGCGGTATAAGCAATCTTGACTAAAGCTTTCAAGCGCCTCTTCCTATCATTTAAATTTATATAAATATTTTGCATTCATGGAAACAATAGTTATGCTTGATGACTTATAAAATATTTTTAAACAGAATATTTACATGAATTATAAGACTTTCAGAAGTTTACTGCCTATTTGAATTTGAAAAGTCGAAATGAGGCTGCTCTTTCTTTTTATGCGCATAAAGATTATTTGGTGTTGTTTTCTGATTCGGACAAAACCTGGGAAGTTACCTCAGAAAGACTGCTTTTGTAGATGAATTTCTAAGAGAAAATGGCTTGTTTTCCTGTTATGCAAAAGCAAATCCACGAAAATTTCATAAAACAAGTTCCTTTGATAGGGACCAAAAGCTGGAATAATACCTCAAGTGAAAAAATTGTGAAGAACTGATGCAAGCAAAGCTTTAAAATTTCTTTTTGTTTTCTATATTATGTAATTAATTGACCTTGAATGAGAAGTTCGGGAACTAAATTTGCTCGTGCTATAGTGTATACATAAAGAATTTAAATAGAATCACATTTTTAATTTAAAAGTTATTGAGATTACAAAAGCAGATTCATTAACTTGAACAAATAACTGGAAAACGAATTAGCGCTTAATAAATTAGTTTTCTGAAACAAGGGCAGCCAGATTAAATCAGAAGAGCAGGAGCTAATTAAAATTTTTTTCTGTGTCTCTAAGTCCATTGCTAGGCAGCTGAGGTTAAATTTAACATTGCATTCAAAAACCGATTCTCACACGTTTAATGCATATATGTAAAAAGTAAAATAATTAAAATTCGTAAACCAGTGTTATTAGAGGAAATAAAATGCCTACCGGGTAAGCTAAATTAAATTAATTAAAATGTTTAATTTTTTTTAAATATGAATACCAAAAAAATAATTAAAAAACTACTTTCTAAAAAAATATTTTTTTATTTATTTTATTACAAAACTAAAAGCTTTACTAAATATCAAATTGCTTAATATTGAAATAGATTAAAAGTTAGTTAATACATCAAACAATCGTATAAGTGATCGAAAAGCTTTGTTAATATGTAAATGTGTATTTTAACAGAAATATTCTTTTTATAATCGAATTGAAAAAAAAAATGAATGCTTTAAAATTTTGCTTGTCTGTGTTAGAAGTTATTCGTTACTACAGTTTTCCTTGATTATATTTAATTTTAACTTTGCGTAGGACTTTGTCAGATAAAAGATTTATGGCGATTATGTCAATAGACCATCTTGTTAATTCACCTTTTTCATATTTCTTTCTCAAGTAGAAAATATCTAAAATGTTTAATTGCTCGGTAATGCTCAATGTGTAAAAGCAATCTGTCTGAAAAATAGGTAAGACCTGGGTTCGAATTCATCTGAAGTTAATGATGTTTTGACGTTTTCACAATTATTTTTTTTTATTTCAAATGCAACGAACTTGCAGCTGTTGCTGGTAATAATATATATTCAGGATTAATTTCTAATAATGAATTTTTTACAGTTTTTAAACAGTCATTAACAAACAGAACTTTTAGGTGAATGAACAAAATTTCTCTCTAATATATGAATATTTTTCTGCTGTTATGAAGGACATATAAGACAGAAATTTAAAAAATATAAATTTTGGTGCATCTAAGATATGCGAAGGCTTTTGATGGAAATTCAGATATCAAATATTTCAGTTCACTATCTGCAATTAGGAACTCTAATATAAAGATTATTTAAATCTCTTGCCTTCATTTTCCCAATGCAACAATGAACTTTCATCTGCCATTACATCTTAGAGTCTGTAATTAAATCTCTATATCTATCTAACTCATAGTTACACATATTAGCCATTCCATGCCTCTTCAGTGAAATGTCAGCCTAAAGACCCGTAATGCCATTTAACACTAAGAAAACAAAATGCCACAAGATATTAAATATGCCGCAAATCATTCATCAAAAAATGTTCCATATAATCCTTAAAAAAATAAATTGTGGCTCAAGTCTCAGCTATAAACTTACAGCTATACATAACTTATCATGTGTACTTTATTCAACCTGCAATAAAGTTTCTGGCAAATCAAAGAAACGCTCTGGAATAAGACTGGACTAAGATCTAAAAATCAAAGCATAAAAAATGGCTCAAGGTATTCGGCAGTGATAGTGGAAGCCTAAATAAACTATATATATAAAGAACGAATGAAAGAAAAGGAACTAAATCCTTTCGGTGTCCATTCATCATTTCTTAATGTCGACACCAGGTGGCACTGACACACGATTAGGTCTTGCGTCTACGCAAAGGATGCACGTGATCGACATTTAACAAGCGTAGTTAAATTCCTGATGAATAGCGTTCCAGCCATTGGAATTTAAAATTAGTTTTCCTGCTCGGTTTTCTTTTTGGCGTCATTTTCCTGGCTCATTTTCATACCAGGTAGAACGAACGATGAGAGAATGAAGATAAAATTTCTTCAATTTCAGACTGCTACTCAGAAAATGTCATCATTAATATATGGCGTATTTCATATTATTTTGCGTTCTTAAATCACGAATTTAAAGGTCTGTCATAGGATAGTAAACGAATAAAAACGCTAAGACGTAGATTCTCTCATAACATGACATTCTAATTATTGCCATTATGCGTAACGTTTGAATCTATTAAAATGAAAATTCATGAAATAGAAAATACTTAATGTTTTGTAACATTCGTATTCCTTATGTAATAAATGTTATTTAAAAACAGATAAATTTCTAAAAACTTCTCAAAAGGTGTGTTGAAAGAAAGGTTATGAATGACGTATAAAACCATTAGCGTATAGTAATGCAATGTACTTATAATGACAGTTATATCGACAGGTATTTTTCGGATACTTGCAGGTACTGCCCATTATTAAATTTATTTATGTAAACAGATAATAGAAATGAATATTACTTTATTGTTTAAGACACATTCATTGCAAATGTTATGAAAAAGCTGTCATTTTAAAAATTTAATTGTGTTCTTTACTCTGATTTTGAATAAGCTAAAAGACTGATTTTTTTTTAAATTTTCTAATGCATATCGTACTTTTTTCAGGTGAGTGCCTAATGTAAGCTGCAGTATTTAAAACTAAATAGTTTTTAGACAAATTTCATGTCATTATTGCTTGTAAAATCTATTTAGTTTAAATTTAATCATCGCTAAAATATTTAAGCATAAATGTCTTTGATTTCCATATGTTTTCTTTCTGTCTTACAAATCATACGTTCCTTTAGGATTACATTTTAATTTTTTTAATTTGGCAAAAATGGCCTTAAAGTGGCGTAGATTTTGAATAGAACTCTATTGATTTCTAGAAATATCGGATTTAGATGCCTCATTTTCTTCAAAACCAAAAATATTTTGCAAATGTAAGAGATCGTTGATCGTTGTCTTGCTTCTGGTACTTACTACAAAAAAGTATAAACCAGTTAAATAAAAAATTTTCCCCGAGGCCACTTGCATATATAGAAAAAATATAGGTTTAAATTTAACACTCGAAGGCGAAAAAAGTGGACACTTTTTGTCTAGAAGGAGAAGTCTTTCATCACGTGACTTATTCTGAGTCTGCAAAAGCAAAAAGAATTTTTGCCTCTTCAAACCAGCTTTCATCTTCTCAAACGAAGATTTTGCTGCCTGAATATTGGAAATATGCTTAATAATATTGTTACGAAATGTCCAGCTGCGGAAAGATAGCTTCTCCGCAAGGCATGCTTAGAGTTGCCAGAAAATGGCAAAGGAAGGCAAGGTTACCAGATTTCGCTCCAACATAATTGGCGATATGCAGTAGAGCGATGCAGAACATTCTAGAAGGAATTCTTACCGATTTGGCCCAGAATGTTCTCGAAGACAGACCAAAAGCTACATAAATCCTGCCTGTACACGATGCCCTGGACTTCTTTTTCTTTTCTTCTTCTGCCTCCGATTTCTCTTCCGAGATACACCCACGTCCAGATTCTCTTATGTCATGCGACCTAGGGTTTTGTTTCATGAGCCGGCATCGCTGGGTAGGCAGTAGCCCGGTATAGCAGGTATCCAGGAGTAGCAGTCTAGTGTCGAAGTGTCGCGTCAATGTATCGCGAGTTACTGCATTGAGAGTGTGCATCGTTGAGGCTATCGAGTGTATCGTCGAGTGCATAGAGTGTATCGTCGAGTGCGTGAGCATTCATAAGCAAGCCAAGTATCGCCATTTTTATTACATTACATGTTATTACACTTTAACATACTCTTATTTTGTATTAAATATTCTTATTTTGTATTAAATATTCTTATTTTGTATTCCTCTCAGTTCTTTTTCATTTCAGATATGAAATTCAGAAATATATATATATACATATGAATAAAAGTATTTAAATAAATAACAATAGAATAAGAAATAAAATAAGTAGGCAGAAATAATAGTATCTAAAAGAAAAATGAACTGTTAAAAATTGAATCTGTTTTGAAGATATCTGTTATTCAATTATATTATCATTAAATTATTGAAAGATAAAATCTGTTATTTAAAAGTTGCACAGTTAGTTAAGTTTAGTTAGACTGTAGCTTTCCGTTTCTTTGGAAGAAATTTTTTGAAAAAAACCATTTTATGCATAGAAAGGAGAGATGATTAAAAAGATGATTTTATATTGTAAATAATGAATTTGTGTAAAATTATTTAGAAACCTTTGTTTTAGGTCGATGTTAATCATTTATTTAACTTTTCCGTAATTCTAAGTAACTTTGGGCTGTACTGTAATACGTTTCTACTGACTACTTCCTGGACTGAAATCAGCATTCTAACTTTCAAAACCATATAATATTTCTAGTGTTCAAGCAAAGTTATAAAATAATAGGCAACCACAAAAATATATGTACGCAACTCAGTTTATTGCAATTCAAAATCTTCTAACTAATAGAAAAGATAAATTTTGAAAACATTCTACAGACGATGCATATAACTCTAAATTAAAAGCTTCCTGACTTTATAAAATAAATAGAAAAAGATCTAAGAGCTGAAGACAACAAAGGTTGTAAAACATTTTAAACTTTGGAGCCTAATATATTACAATACAATGAAATCGTAATTTAAGTCGTAATCTGAAATTCTCCCAAATTACGAGACTCTGACAAAAATTCATCCAGGCGAATAATTTGCCACGCATCAAACAAGCTCGTCCCTCAAATTCCACTTGTTCAATATAGCAGGAACGCGTTATCCGGAACTGCATTTAATAATACATTTCCGAAGCCTTCGTGGCACAAAATTTCCGCCGAACAGACAACATTCCCATTTATTATGCAATCTAGCCTGCAGCTTGCAGCTTCCCCCTTTCCCGCCGTAACGATCCAACGCTCATAAATCACGTGATTTGTAACGAACCGGTAATAACTGGACTCGTTATTAGAGGAAGCTAAAAATCGAGTTTTCCGGAATATCATCCGAAATGCGAACTCTACTTCATTATGAGGCGGCGTAAAGGTCGATGTTGAACTCCTGGGAGACCTTGAATTTCCTATGGAACGAACGAGCGTCAAACGAGACGTTATGAATTGTTATATCCCTGAAGTTAGACTCCGCTCGCTGTAAGTAATGCTTAAAAACTTCGTTAAAATTCAACTGAAACGATTCTAAGCTCTTTATCGATTCATAGGTAAAATATGAGTGCGTGAATAACATAATTATATTCGTGAATAATCTAGACTGAATTATTAACTTATTTTTCAAGAATAATTATGCATGAGAAATAGGTACTTTATTCTCTGATTTGCTGACGAAACCTAATGACAGATTATTGTCCAAGCAACAAAAAAAGACTAAGCAAAGCTAATTTTCTGTTGAAGCTCAAGAAATATTGGTACTTTTATAGTGTGCACTGAAAAAACAAAAATTTGACAAAGAAATATAAAATTTAACTAAATTACAGTAATATTTATTTTTTGTATAAAATTAGCTCTTTTACACTTATTTTTATATATAGTTTTTAAAACTGTTGTTAATATGACTTGAAAAGAGTTTTAGTTTCCTACCAGCTGGCTCCACATAAATTCTGCTAGATCCGACTTAAGGTATTGCCGAATAAGATGTACTGTAATAATAATAAAGCTCTTACCTTCTAACAGGATGTGGAAAATTATCAAGAAAGACAACAATACATTAATGCTAAAAGCATTTGAGGACACAAGGTTCAAACAAGAAAGAAAAATTCTAGTTGAAAACCAGCTGTATGAGAACGAACTGTACGGTTTATTTATTTTTGGCAGAATAATTTTGTGCATTGAATGGTTAAGAAGTTAAAAATGCGCTACGTAACGTTGACAGAGAGGAATTATGTTGCCTTTTTGAAGTACTGCTTTAGTTTTAAGTCAGTGATCAACTTTGGCGATGAATCGCGTATTCTGCTATATTCGTTCACCATGACTGCTATACATATAAGTACCACTTCATTTAAATTGATTTGGAACGATTTTGCGTTCTGTATCGATTCATAGGTAAAACATAAATGATTAATATTATTCCATACATAATCCATGCTAAATCACAGGCTTATTTTTCAAGAATAATTTTACACTACAAGACGAGATCTTTATAACGTTGCTCTGCTTAAGACATCCAATGACAGATTATTATTCTAACACCAAAAGAAACTAATTTGTTGCAGTAAAACTAATTTATTGTTACAAAACAAAATATATTTTAAGGTTAAATTATTCGAATAAAATCCCGAATAACTGAACTTAAATGGTTGGGAAAAGGTTTAATCAATAAATCCGAATGCCACTCAACTTCAAACATTTTTAAATAAAACTTTTCTTCAATTCTTGCAACGTAATTGCACATATTATAATTAAAACAAATGACTTAAGAATATTGCTTATAATATATGAAAAAATTCTTCAGGAGACGAATATTAATTATGAACATTCGTTGGCAGATAATGTTTTCAATCTCGCTAAAAGATTTATTTGAAAACTACTAATCTAATACAAGTGTAAATTTCAAATGTTTTAATAAAATAGCAATTATTCCGCAGCTTGTCACAAATGAATTTTTGCCATTTTGTGAGAAAATTTATTAATCTCTAACCATATGCGTTTCCATGAGGCGATATTAAAACTACAGTATTTGGTTAATTATTGGATAGTGTAGCTATTTTTTCTATATATCCATTTTTCCCCTTTCAGGCGCTTTTTTTTTGTAAACGTTCATGAGTTAAAAATATATTGTAATACTAATTTTTATCATGAATATTTCCAAATTCATTTGTAAGAAACATATTTTGCAATTTAAAAGTATATAATAACAGCAATAAAATGAAAATTAACCCTTTAAACTAGAATAAAAAAGTGAAACAAAAAGGCAACTTTCTTTTTTATTCTTTTGCTTGTCACCATTGTTTTTCACTAACCAGTTATTTTAGGTTTTGGATCTTTTCTGTTACTTCTCGTTTCCGTTTCCCTGACAATATCATTATTATTTCAAAATATAAATGAGGTAGAAAGAGATAGTACTTAAAGGAAGGTTTCAGGAGTTTTAAGTCAGATCGTTTTCTCTCTCTGTAGGCCAGGATAATAGGTTGCTGTTAGCTCAGATACGATTTGCAGTCTTCGGCCTTGCATTATAATTACCAATTTTGAATATCTACGCCGGCTAGAAATGTGACCCAACTTCGCGTTAAATTGAATTGTGTAGTCTTTAAATACTAGCTTAAATTTGAACTTTGCTTTAAGTTACATCGACCAAGTAGTTGACTAAACTGTAAGCACGAGTCGTGTATTTTTGTTCCAGTTCTAAGTTAATAAAAAGGTTTGTTTTGAAACCTTCTCAAGGGTCTGTCTTTAACTTCTAAACTTATCGATAATTCGTTATCAGTCTACTTAGAGTTCGGTTTAGTTAAAAAAAAACTAAAATATATATGTTTTAACCAAATTAGTTACCATTTTAAAATTCTATTCTTTAGTTTTTGAAGGGGCTATCAATGAATATACCTCTTCTTTTCCACAAAATATACTACGATACTTACAGAATGGATTGGACTGTTACTATTATGGTAAAGCACCTCCAGGGCTCTTTACCTAAGGCCTAAGGGAAAGGATGCCTTCATCTAGCACCTCTCTCATTTTATTAGGAAATTATAAAGATCGTATCTAATTTCCTTGGGAAATTTACTCAGATTCATGTTAAACATGGACAAAATTTCTCATGCAGTCAATCTGCTATACGGAATTTGAATTATGATGCTTAACAAGAAGTACGTAATAGCACTATCATAAAAACTAAATATATAAAGCGTAGTATTACAGAATAAAAAAGGAATTAAAAATAATGAATAATTATATAACAATTTGTACATAAATTGTCAAAAATGATGGAAAGAAAAATCTGAAAGGACTCAGGTTTCAACAGTCGCCCAAAAGAGTATGTCAAGGAGTCGGAGTATGTTAGCGATCTCCCAAACGTATGTATGGAGGAGTATGTTAACGGTCGCTCAAAAGAGTATGTTTTATGCCCCAAAGAGTACGTTTATCTAAGTTGAACTTGCAGTTTAACAGTCTGATGTTGCACTCACTACTGCTAACCCATTTCTTTTTGTCCTTTTAGATTTATTATTAAGCATCACTTTCTTCGCACATACGCCATATATAATTCAACGGCAACATTGCAAAAAAATTTAAAAGCAGCATGTGTTTAGAATTTCCGATAAAATAAGTAAGCATACATTTAAGTGTAAGCATACATTTTTTCTATTATTTTTAAACTTTTCTTAGCTTACCGTATCAATGTACAGGTTTCTTAGTAATATGTTTAGCAAATCTTGTTTTTGTTTGTTTGTTTTTTTGTCTTTTTACTATCAACGTTTTGTGTGTTAAATTTATTACTTAAATATCATGTTCTTTGCACATACGCCACATAAAATTCAGCTGAATATCAAAATCGCAAAATATTTGAAAACAGCATAGTTTTAGAATTTCCGATATAAAGTCTTCCGCGCTGAAAATAACAATATTTTAATCCGTACAGTGCTGCCACTTCTCGCTTTCAAATCGTCGAGTTTATTAAAAATTCATTAAAGTTTTACAAAATATGAAATATAAAATTTTAAATTCAAAATTCGGTCTTCCAGGTGCACATGTTCGAGTGGAGGACCACGTTATTCAAAATTTGATGGCCTCAATGCGAGAAACATACCTATATTCATGCACATTTTTCATTATTTAATTTTTTAAGGTAATAGAGATCGATAATATTTCGTGGCAACAGTTTGAAAAGTGATTCAGACATTTAACATACCTCACCAAATCACGTTTTGAGACTAATAACCGATTCGGTCCAATGCGCTTTTGTGTTAATAAAAAAATTCGTCAATCGATTTGTTAATGTCGAAAATGTACACCAAGAGGTGCCAGTACTATTGGCGGTGTACCGCAAGTAATCAAATAACAAGACAATTATAACAGATATTAAGAAATAACTGGAAGAAATTCGAAGTTGAGGAATTTAT
The DNA here is from genome assembly GCA_000611955.2 of Stegodyphus mimosarum. Taxonomy (NCBI): domain Eukaryota; kingdom Metazoa; phylum Arthropoda; class Arachnida; order Araneae; family Eresidae; genus Stegodyphus; species Stegodyphus mimosarum. The sequence continues at coordinate 248,167 of KK120591.1, read as the reverse complement.
TTGATATTCCCGGAAATATGCAACATTAAAGAGACCTTAAAGTATTCTTTAACACTTTTTAAAGTGATCATAGAAATTTGCAGCGTGATAAAGTTAAGTTCTAAGTATATTACTTGAGTATAGAAAAGGAGAAATAAGAATGCATAAGTATTTCATAAACCATAATGTTAAAAATATATCATACATTCAAATTTTCAAATCTCAAAATTCACTTCCAACATTGTATTTGGATTTACTGGTCCATAAATAAAATTTCCTTTTTTAAAATTATTTCGCACATTCTGATCTATAATGCTAAAAAGATATCTTTATTCAATATAAAGATTTCTTTATAACGGTTGTATTATGAAGAAATCCTTTGTACTGTATCTATAGCATAAACATGTTTTCTGAATATCTAACATGCGATATTTCTTGAAGCAGAAGAAAGCTTCAGCAGACCAAGAAATAAATACCTCAGATGCAAATTCACCATCAGTTTAGAATATCTGCATAAAGGAAAAGATTGGAAACTTTTTGCTGGCGTTCTCTTTCTCTTTAATATAAGGAAATCTGACTTATGAATTGCAGAAATAAAGATTACACGGTTTATGTTCCTCATCAAATTAATAATGAAACATACATGGTGCAATACCCCCTCTCAAAAAATCAGTGTGTGTGTGATTATTGGATTTCGGTGTGATTCCGGTACTGTGGTTGTTTCACGCTAATCAGTTAGCCTAACCTAAAGTAACTGGCAGTGTGTGTGAAATTGAAATGAGAAGTAAGCTGCGTAAATCTGAAATGAAAATAATAAGAAAATAATTTTACTTTCTCGACAAAATTAAGGCTTGAGCAGTAAATAGTCCTTTACTTAAATAGACTTAATAAAATTAATGAAACTATCGGTTGGAATGCTCAGGTTTTTCTTCCTTTGAATACTTATTTTGGTATAAATATGTTCAGCCAAATATAAACATTCGCAGTATTATATTTAACATGAGCGTTTTAAAACGTCACGTGAAATGGAAGCAAAAATAATACTATCATCATTTCATTATAAACTAACGCCAAGTGAAAATGTGTATACTTATTTGACAAACGAAAGATTTAACCTTTTACAACTTAGCTGTGATTTTATTTCGCCGAATCGCTTGTTCATCAAATACTTTTCTCAAATAGTAGTGCTTTCTATTTTGTCGGAACACGAAATTCGTCAAATGGAAACAATAAACTCTTTGAGGAAGCTTCCTTCGAGATGCATTTTATAATTTCATGGCATTTTGACTTTTTTATAGTAAATGACAACTAAATTGGAATAATGAATGAAAGAAGAGTTTTCAGTTTCATTCCAAAAATTGGTGAAGTTCACAGAAGTGGCATTCTAGATTTCACACAATTCTTCACTGCGCATGGATGATTTATGAGCTACCTTGCCGCAGGAGAGATTTTTGCATATGTAGCGATATTAACACCTATGTATTTGATTATTCATTTACCTCCAGCTGGCATTGCCGGATAACCAACAGCTGAGAGATGTCATGCATGGCCATTTAACAATTGCAAAATAAAATGCGCAGTATCCTGCATTATGGTCTGTATTCCTTATGCTGTCATTATTACAAGGAGCTAAGACTAAACGGTTATTACCGCTAGGTACACTCTGTTTTTTAACAACAGCATTCTAGAAAAGCAAGCACCATCTTCAGCTGTATCTAGCCGTTGTATACATTCATGTATGTTCTTGTTGACTTAGTACTGCACATTTTTCTTGCTTGCTGTGCAATGTTTAAATATTTGTAATGATTTCATCTATGCATATGTACTGCTATCTACACCCTAGTGTTATTATATTTGCATGCCCGGCTTATGTTATAATAATATAATAGTAGTGTCTCCACTTTGTATTCCTCTTGTTCTTATCCTTCTTTCAATATTCCCCAATTAAGTCCCACAGGGCACTGTGCTAAGCTCTAGTTTTTTTATTTATTTGTTTTTGTTTTATTCCAGTGACGGGATCCAACAGGAGATGAGCACTTAACCGAGGGAGAAGCCATTCTGTCTATGGTGAAAAGAAAGAAAGAAAAGATTCTGATTAGTAAAATACCTAATACCACCAGTTAGGTAAAAAGAAAAGATTCCAACTTTTACAAGAAAAATTGGCAGACGTATGCTTGATAAATGTTTCCCTGTAAATAAAGAATTCACCTAGAAATTGAATGACGGACATATTATTTTTTAATCCAATAAAACAATGACAATTATTGTAATCTAAAAAATGACAGCTTCTGCTTAGAAGTTGTTTCCAAAATTGTTCTCAAAATTCTTCAAACTAAGTCATAGAAAATTAACGTAAGTTACAAATTACTCTGATATCTTCTCGAACTTTGCAAGTAGAACTGTGAAAACATTTGCTTTTAATTAAACCGTAAGAAACATTTTATTGCATATAGGCTATATTAAATTTATACTTTTTAACATAACCTTCCCATTTGTACCGTTCAGATTCTTCAAAGGGTTCTGTAACTTATTTTAGGAAACCTCATGAGATCTTATGTATAAAAGCAACAATTAAGTACGGTTTAAAATTAAAATCGATATTTCGCCTCAGGGACGGCGAAGGCGATACAAAAACTTACAAGTAATTCGTCTTTTCCTGTTCTTTTTCTTTTCCTTTTCTTGCAAAATGTTCAATACTCTCTCGCACTAAAGCCCCATAATGTAAAAAAAAAGATGATTGATGACTTAAATTCATCAATAAAACTATAGAAAATAAAGTTTTTGAGCAAAAAGCGAAAGAAACAAACTTAAGCCTCCTGCTGTGAAAATAATTGTATCGTAAAATCCTTGTTTCAGTATCGGATTTTTAGCATACTTTGAGAAATTTGTTACATTTCTTTCTTAGTTTTATCAAACATAAATTTATGTGTGTAAGTATATAAATGTTCCAAATAGGTGATATGTATGCAAATAAATGTTAACATGCAAGCCGTAATGCATATTTACAAATACAGGTCATGGGAAAATTTCAATATTACGTTTAATTGGTATTTCAAGAAATTCTGCAGTTAGTGATTAGTATATTAGATTAACATTTAATCCTTCTTTTATCACATACGTTTTTCAAGCTCTGTTAAAAACTTTGAAGGGAAACATAAGGCAAATAATAGAATGAATTGCTTTTTTTTTGCTGATCGTAATTATCTGCTGAGTTGCCAACTTGAAAATTTCTGAACTTATTTCTTTCGACCGCCTTCGGGCAAACGACATATGGTAATAATTACCTTCATGAAGTGAACTGATTGATAATATGTTACGTATAAAAGAACTCAAGAGTATTTTCACAAATTTTATGAGATTATCTAAAATTTCACAAACGCAAAATTTGTCCATAGTTGAAAAATAACTTCGCAAAATTCAGATTCCATTTTATTTATTATTTCATAATTTATATTATTACATCTAGACTGTCTGTCAGTTTAAATAAATTTTAGAATCTTCATCGATTAAATTACTTTATAATTTGAAAGATACTACTAGAATTTTCTGAAAATATATACTGCAAAATAATTCTATACTCAAACAGAAACCAGAAATTTGAAACTTAAAAACATAACTTAAAATGTTGATTGAGTTTTGTCCACTTACTATTATTAATACATTTTTTTTTCTATTTTGAAATTTAAAAGCGTCCGCTTGTCAGTTAGTTACAAAGTTCTTCAGAGCACGTTGACTTGATCGTGATGAGTTTGAGCCTTTAAAGTTTATGACAAAGAACATTTTTTTAGTCCAAAGGTCTTTGTCCTTGAAGGACTATTGTTTTCCTTTTGCGATTTTGCGTCGAAAACATTAAAACTCTGAATCACTATTCAAACTGTTGCTACAAAATATTGCAGCCTTGTATTATATTTAAAGAAATTAAAGAATGAAGAATCTGTATAAATGTACGTATATTTCTCCAAATGTGATGAAACAACGGTACCTAGAGCCATCCAATTTTGAATAACGTACGTTTCTACCTCCATAAAATACTACCTCCATAAGTAGACCAATCTCCAAATTCGTTTCCTGAATATGAACTTCAGTTTATATAATTTAAAATACCTGCAAGTGGCGGTAGTTTTATTTCGTAAACACAAGGTGCCTTCTTTTAAATTTAAAGAGTTAGTAAAAGGCCTTATCTTCGTAGGACATTGTCATCTTAACTGTGACTAGAAAGATAACTCACTTGTCAAACTATTAGCATCTGAAGAACTTTTTTTAAACTTCACTAAATTAAAATCTATAAATTGGGCCATAATTTCAAAGATTTCTGAATAAGATCTCTAGATTTAATTTTCTATAAAAGATTCGCTAGAAACTTTAAAGTTTTAAAAGCATTATAAAATTAACAAAATTTCCTTTTGAATTGAAAAGAAGGAAAGAAATTTTAAATAGAATAGAATTTTTTAAGCTAAATTTTGAAATGATATATGACTTGGGTATAAAAACTTTCAGAATACATATATTTTCAAATTAAATATCTCAATATAAATTTAATATAAAAATAAATACATCTTAAACAATATTTAAATTTAATTAAAATTAAGGAACAAAAAGGATATATGTGTAATAATTAAAAGAATTAAAATTTTATAATTAACAGGATAAATTCAATCTTTTATTTAATTTCGTGATTTAAATTGACTTTTTTCGTTTTTGTATCCCACAATCAATAGAAAAAAACTGCACGAAAAGTTACGTAAATTTAGAAGCCGGAAAACTTTAAACTAAAGAGAAAAAGGATAACCATTTTCAATCAAATATTTTTCAACACTTGCGAATAAAAAAGTATATACTATTTTCGCTTTCTTATATCCTATATAATACAAGATAATCTAAAAATTTGCTTTGATTCAAATTTAAAAATTCTTCAGTGGAATTATAAAAGCTTTATAATATTTTAATATGGAATTACACAGGAAGATTTCTGTAGAATTCTGTTTTGTGAAATCTTTTCAGCATTTCTTTAGAATTTCATAGTGAAGCGTTTCTGTAGAAGTTTACCCGTGAAGTTCCATAAGAATTTCTATTGAGTTACTTTAGCCTCTCTAAAAATTATTTGTAAGTGCACATTTACTAAACCTGTGAAAACATCATTGATCCATCAATTACTCAGTTAATTTCATCATTAATGTAGAATATGTTCCAAACGAAGAGAGTTCAATGCATCTCTAAAAGTGAACGAAAGGTTAAAAAGGTGTTTAAATTTTCATTTGAAGTCAGTGAGAGACAAAGCTTGAAATTTACCAATGATTTATTATGACAAAGTTGATGGATAATCTTAGATCTCTTTTTATTCGTTACCTAATAAATAATACATGAGCCAGTTTCTCCTACAGTTCACAAAAAATGCATGCATCCTATGTAAATAGGCTTTGCATGCCTTGTTGAATCAGAACAAAGAGAATAAACGATGAGGATGGCACTGAAAAAATTTTGTTCACTTTGAAAAGGAAGTGTTATTGCTTTCGGGAATTTGAGGTTCTGCATTTGAAGTCAAACTAAAAACAAAATTTCATGTTTTTTTAATTTTCCAAATTATTTATGTTCGATTTGATGCACTGCATTATAATGTATTGCGGCAGATTTCAGTTGCTTTTGACCCTGAAATCCATGCTAGTTTTCAGAAAAAATATAAATTATCTACCAGGAACGTGCTCAAGGGAAAATAAATGTTAGCAACAGTTAAATTTCTTTGAACATTTGAAATTCTGATTTTAGGTTTTTAAGATCCTGGTGTAAAATCAAAATTTAAAATAACAGTAATGAAACGTTTCGTTATTATTTTCTCTGACAGATGGGCCTACACTCGTTTTCTTATTGTCGGTTTGTTAATTTTCTTATAAGTTTATTTTTTGGTTCTCCCACTTATTCCATTTTTCACATTGTTTACAAACATACGAACGCGAAAATTAAAATTAAACCCTCAAAAGCAGCTTTAGATTGTAGTTGAATATGAATATGACTTTATAGATTTCGATACCAAAAATATGTTGCTTCTTTAAAAAAAGGGGGCCTTTGCCCTCGAAATCAATAGAGTTTTAACCTAATCTAAACTAGACTAAAGTTGTTATTTTACCTAAATTTTTATTACTTCCAGTTCGCATCACTTTAAATGTTGGTAAAGAAAACTATATTTTAAAATTTTATGATTATATAGCACAGCGATTAAAAGCTCATTGACATCGATGAACTTAAATCAGTCAGCCATACCTTGGTTATAAAGTATGGAATGATGATTTAACTAAACGGAAGGAGGGATACAGTCTGCAAAAAATATAATTAACTAGTTAACAGTTGTTTATTAAACTAATTGGAAAATTCCTAAAACTTGATGTTTTGCATCAACTACAACCTTCCCAATTCGGATGGATCGAAGTACGCGTCATCAATTCATCAGATCGCGTTAATTAATAGTATATTATATTTTGAGCCCATTTCTATTCTTCTCTTCATTAGAGGCATTGAGAACGACTACACCTCCATTTCCTGCTCGCCGTATCAGAGTTTCTCTCCTGCGCTCTCATTTCTGGCTTCAAAATTGTCAGTGTGGCTGCAGAGCTCGCCTCCCCTTGCGGATGTCCTGTGTATAACGTCATTGGAGAGCGGTCGCAGTCTGGCTGACATCGGCAGAGTGGCCGCACAGTTTATAAAGTGATATTGTCTAGAACACAACAACCTGTGAAAGAAAAATAGGAAGGAGATGCGTTTGGGCACTGGCCCCGTTGTCCTATACTGGAGAAACTGCAGGCATTCAACCCTGGACAGTAATCGCTGCTATCATAAATTGTACTATCAGCAGTTAAACCTTGCTCTTCATTAAGTCCTAAACTGGAAGTCATACTATTTTAAAACGGAAATTAATTTTATGAAATGAAAATTTTCTTTTCATTCTGTTAATTGAACCAGCGTTGGTTTCAGAAATGCTTTACGTCAATTAGGCAGTATTAAGTATATCAGTACTACAGATATTTGCAAGTTTATTATTTTTGCTTTACATGATTAACATATAAATAAGGCATTCGATATTTTCCTTGGAAGGGTGGGTATAAAGATAGGCTCCAGGTGTTTTTCTAGCTCTTTTTTGAAGTCTTAAAACATACTTCTAATAAGCTCCCCTTTCTTCCACCATTAATCGTCACTGATAATTTCAAAACTTTTTTTTGTGGGTGTGTAGGCGAATAATTTTCATGAAATATATTTCACCTGCCTATTTGCATTTATTATGTGTGTTATGTCGTGACTTATATCGTTTGTCTGACAGTAACATTAGAAAAAACCCACGAAATTCATCGTAGCAAGGAGAGCAAGATTCCGCCTGTTGTTGGCAACAGCCTTGATCACCGTACAGGTGACAGTACGACTTCTCTCATTTCCGCCCCTAATTCTGATGGAGAGCACTCGACAGCGGGTGGGTCTGGGGGTCTCCAACCTCATCCCCTACCAACAACCTCTTGAGAGGACTTTCAGCTCGCCTCATATTTAGAAAGCCCCCATGTCGCACGGTCAATTACAAACATCCATGCTTTCTCCGAGATTCAGACCTGGACCCTTCGGCACCGTAGTACGCTCCCCTTACCATTACACCGTCTGGGCGGCCCGATTTACATTGACATTTAAAAATTGAAATGCATTTCCTTGCAGCCTCAAGAAACTGGATTAATTAATCAGGAATCTTGTACAGGAAAATGTTATATACATATATGCCAGATACAAGGAAATGTTATATACATATATGCCAGATAAAATCGCGATAATTGCAATGAATTAAGAAAATTAATTAGGTTTATTATTGCATTAGAAATGTATAAAAATAATACCTTTTGAAATAGTTTTATAAAAATTTTAAAGGAAAGGTAAAGAATCAAGAAAAATAAACATAAAAGCAAATTTTATAGGTATGCGTAATCCTAGAAAATCGATAAAAATTAAAGCTTAAAAATTGGATAAAAGCTTATTCGCATAATCAAGTACAAAAAGTGAAAGCAAGTTAATGCTTATCCGACTTAAAATTCCATATCTGAATTATGCAAATTATATGAATTGCTGCTAGCTAGATCCTGAAATAGAATTTTGACAGATGTAATATCCACTGATAGCCAAAGCTATAAATATGCCCTTAATTTAGATGGAAATTTTAGAGAAATTTTGGTATAATCTCAAAAATTTTTAGCAGTTTTACTGTTTTCTACGATGAATTTACTTGAAACAAAAATAAAATAATTATTTGCAGTTTATTACTAAAAATACAGCATTTATAACAAAGTTGTCCAAATATTTCGTCTGAGATGTCTAGATTGTTTTCCCTAAGGGCCTCAGTGCGATTTACAGTAGCAAAAAAAAATTTAAAAGACTATTCCAATTACAAAACAGACGGTATGTTTTCGATAAATTCCAAAGGTCGCAGCAATCAACCAATAACTCACGACCGACAGGCTGGCCAGCTGTAATTTATACAAATGGAAGTATCATAGGTCCTCATTTTCCCAGACATACGACAATATTTTAAATATTAAACAAAGGACCAGGAGGAAATTTCAAAATCTGTGCAAATGCCCAAACTTGGACCTGTGTATTTTAGTTTCATTGTTTGGCTTTTAAGCAATGAAAGTTCAAGACCTACTGCAAAAAACACAGGACCAACATCTGAAAAAAGAGAAAATACATCTCGGAAATGCTGCAGAAGATCTGCACGAAGATCGCTTAGAATAGTTGGGCATACAGATTAAGCCATTTGCGCAGTTTTTTAGCTTCAGATAGATCAAACTTGGAATATTTTCGTACACAGAATTCAAGTCATTTATTGCATACATGAAGCATAAGAATCAATATTGATAACATTTAATAAATTCTGCAGTTGTTGGAGGTGCTAATACAACAAGAATCAGCGTAATTTTTGTAAATTTGCCGGATTAATTTCGAGCATTTAAAAAATAGAACCTTCTACTTCAGTTGCAGATGTGTGAAATTCGCAACTATTCGCAAAAATTAAGAAACTAATTTATAAATACTGTATAAAATACTTGCACTTTTTTTTAAATTTTTCTGAAGTTACGAAGTCCACTTTGAAAATACCTGAAATTTTCATACTATACTGTTCTTTCTTACGTACATTGCTAAAGTGGAAAGACTATTCTATTCAAATCCTCTGAGAAGGAGTCTAAGAAGGTCCTTGAATGGAGTTGGTATGAAGGGTTCGTATTCTCAAGTTTAACTTATTTACACTGTTATTTTTTACTAAGGAAGCTTAACATTTTTTAAACAGTCAGGTAGTCATGGCAAAAAGAAAATAGAGTAATATATGTTATAATTGCCTAAGTCACAAGTCACAGGTTTAATGCTGTGAATATATGTGAAACGATTGTTTAATCATGAATTAAACAATCGTTAATTCAATCAATCGTTAGTTCAATAAACAATCGTTAGTTCAATTAAACAATCGTTAATTCATAAATATCGATAAAACAATCGTTAGTTCAATTAAACAATCATGAATTTTAATTTGTGAATATATGTGAAACGATTGTCTAAATGTCAAACATGTTTTTATACTAGGTATAGTAGGTATTATACTCGGCCGTTTTTCAGAAAGGTGTTAAAATATATTTTACAAACTTAAGTGTATGATTCTCACCTAATGTTTAAATACTGCTGAGCAAAGACAGCTTCATTCTTGATTGCAAGCTGCAAGATTATTAAATCCATCATGAAACTGACGGTCACACATTAGAGACGTCATGCTTTACAAGAATGAAATGGGTTATAGTGCAATAAATAATATAAAATATGCGAAAGAATTGTATTGCCAAGGCAATTTGAATACTCATAAGTGTCGATGATAGTTCTGACAAGTATAACAAGAGGATCTTAGTTTGAAAGACGGCAGCCACTTTGAACTTCCTGTCATTTTCGATAATAATGTGAGGAAACTTGAAACTGAATACGATTCATATATAACTGTTGACGAGCAAGAAGTTGGGATTAATTAATCTTCAATAACTGCTCATTGGCATTTGAAGACATTTAAAATCGTATCTAAACTTGAGAAGCAGATTCAGCATGAGCTTACTGGCGCTATCAAAGGGAACTTGTTAATATTTCACGACTTTATTCATGTGATAATATGTTCCTTTTATGAACCACCTAGTGATTGGGGATTAAGACAATTTCATTGATGGTAAAGAATACGATTCATATAACTCACTTGAAATTGACCTTTAAGACTTTTTCTCCAGTAAGCTGTTGATTTCTTTCGTAATTGCTTAAAAACTGTTGCAGCGTTGGAAGAATGTCATTGATAAAGATGAAGAATGTGGTGTTGATTAAAATAAGTATAACTTTTTTATTTTATTTTCTTAAACTTGCTTCAGAAACGACATTACTTATAGGATGAACTGATGCGAAATGATATTGTAGCATATATGTTTAAGTTTTACTAACGAAATGTTATTTAATTTACTTCTTTCCTTTATACCTATTTTTCCACAAGGTTTACTCATTCCAGAATTTATGTAACTTTGAAAGTTCAGTGAATTACGAATAGGAGTGTCAGAGTTTGGCTTTTACCGGTTAAAACAAAGTTTGCTGGCAACTCTAATGTTGGTCTTACTGTTAATACTATAGGCTGAGGTTAGATCACGTTTTTCAGAAGTAAGTATTGTGCTTGAGGTTCTGTCGCGATCTAGGCAGAGCTCGTAACCTCTAGATTTAATTTAAATTTAATCACTCACAAGAGGTGAGTTAGAATAAACAAGTCTTTTAATTCTGTATCTGTTTGTTTGATGGTTAAATATTTTGGTGGCGATAATTCACCTTTCAGAACATACGTAACATCTTATTTTTCTTATAATTGAAATTGGTAAGTTATCTGAAACCACAACAGGTGTTCCAGTGTTGGTGATATAGGATATAACTACTTCATCATACACTGATTTGACTCAACATCTAATCTCAAAATATATTATGTTTTAATAATTTTTCAGTTTAAAATACTAAATTTTAATTTGTGAGAACTACTAAATGAGAATATCTATATATATATATTTCAATAGAATACAAACAAAAAAAATAGATAAAGCATTCTTTTTCTTAAATATCTTATAGGTGTCTGTACGATCACTGATGTTTGTTTCGCCTTTAAATGCTGATTCAAGATTACACATAAATATTTGTCGATCTGAGGTTACAGATTAGGATACAATACGAGCTTTAATTAGTAAATATTATTAGATATTGATATATAACGATTTACATCCGGTTTTAGATTTTAAACTACTGTCGAACTTCTCGATAGCGGACACTCCCGAGACTAAAGTTATCAGTTACCCTAGTAGCTATCAGGGAGTGTCTGTAAAAACGAAAGCTTTGATGCTCGGAGATTAAAAATCTGTCTTTTAATGAAAAGTGTTCCCTAAGGTGGAGTATTCTTAAACAAAAGGTTCAACTGCATATGCTATCCAGTGCAATATAAACAAATTATATTAAGCTTTTACTTTTTCAAAAGTGAGATTGATTGATATTTCTCGTATCATCAAAATATAAAAATATATTAAAAGTAAAATGTCTTATGAAAAATTTAATATTTCTCACACATTCTCAATTTCAAATTTTAATTTAAAGCACATTTTTTAATATTTATTTATCTTATTTAGCTATTTATGAATAATGTAAGATATCTAAAAAATACGTTGTTGCTCATTTACGAGTAATTGCCTGAAAACAATTGATTAATTAGAATCATTAGAATACATTTTGAAATAGCGTAACAATAAATAAAGGCAATTCTTTTGCAACAGTTGATTAACTGCACTTTAAATTTAAAGCACGAAACCTATTAGAGATAATAAATAAATAAATATTTTACTAGATTTTAATAATGAGTATTTGATAAAGGAAATGAGACGTTCAATTCCGTTTACATTTATAGTAACAAATGGACAAGAATGCGTTGCGTGGGGATAAAGCTCTTATGCGTGAGGTCAAATAAGCTCGAGAAATTACGGTATTGATCTTCCGAAATACCTAACACTCAGAGATCAGATAAAGAAGAATTTTCCTGTTAGATCGGGTAATAATAAAGATCCATCCACTTGGCAGCCTCTTGATGAAAGACCTCTCTGAAGAATGGCACGCCAGTAATGTGTTATGCCACCACGACACTTCCTAGTGGCATCTTAGCAATTCCCACAAATCGTTACCATTGCCAGAGTTGCCACTAGCGAAAGTCATGGTGGCTTGATGGCGAGATAAAGTAACGACAGCCCGAGAGACCCCGTGCATCTTCTCTGGAACAATTTGTTGCCAGTCCATTAATGCGGTGCCAAGGTCTCGTAAATATTCCTTCTTAAAACAGCTCTCTGATGAGTGGAGGAATGGTTCGTATTCCATCATTGTTGATCCCTTTTTCTGTATTCTATTTATATTTCATTCTTCCATATCGCATACAATTTTACAAACATTAAACTGACAGAAGCCAAATTAAATTAATTCCGATTATTAGTTGAAGATATTAACTGAGAGATGTTGATGTTTAAAGGGTGATAGTGCTGCTGTAACAAAATAGATTTCAAAGATTTATGTTTCTATTCAGAACATTAAGAATCACGAACTGAAGCAAATCATTCAAGTTAATTTTATCTTATGTCAACAGTTGATCCATACAATTAAGAATTCAAATAGCATCTAGAACTTTAAAACTCGTTAATTAATATAATATAACAAAAACTTTATTTCCCTTATTAATTTGCCTGTTATTCGTGTTGAATAATTGAGTAACTAATTTTACTTTTGCGTTAAGTTGTGATAATACGACGTATTATTAATTTTGTTTTCAATAATAATAAATGTTAACTATGAAGATTAAAATACAGTCAACACATTTCTAAATAAATGGCTTCATGTGTACTAAAAAAAGCAAGTTTGAATAAGTCTGGAAATGTGCATTAAAAAAATGTTTATTTTTTTATAAGTGAAATGTACTATACATTTAAAGAGATAATTCTTTACTTATTAGTAATGTTAGTTTAGGCTTCTTTAAATTCAGGTTACTTTAAAGCTTGTAGAAAAGTATTTAGGAAATCAGAAAAAAAGTAAAAGCTTTATCTGGTTGTCCAAAGATGCACGAAATTGTGACTACATGGCATGTTACTGAACTTTATAGGAAAGAACTGAAATGAAATTGGATATCTAAGTAAAAGGAATGTGATATTTATAATTAGTTCACTTAAAGTTTAGATAATTTCAGTAAATTTTGCCAATTCGGAATTACATTGCATTATTAAGTGCCGCACTTTACGCATATTTTTATTTTATTACATAGAGAGATTCACCTTTGACAAATAATGTATTTTTCTAATTCATGGAGATTTTTCACTGTTTAAGAAAATATATAAAGGTTAGTTTCATGTGTCAACGTAAAAATGCTCTTAGAAATATTCTTTATAGTTCCTTTCCAGAAGAAATTTTCTTTATGTTTTTGTTCTCGTTCAGAGTAAAAATTATTTCATTTAAATGCATTAATTTTTCAAGTGAAATCTTACTATCTTTTTCCAACATTTCCGAATAACAGTGACATAAGCTAAAATAGCATACGTTTAAATGACAGCATCAATTAATGAAATGAAATCTATATTAAAATACGCATATGAAATATAAAAAGAAGCATACAACACATTTTTATGAAATTCATTAAAATGGTGAATAGATGACAGTAAAAAATATTGCATTTTCAATTTACGTAATGAATTAGAAATATATTTTTTCCTTCACTAAACGTTAGTTTTACATTTGACATTTCATCCTCAAAAAAACGTTTGAAGAACTTTTAAGGTGAAACGTTAAGGAATGTACATACTGAGAAGCATCTAATGAGCAAATAAATAAAATTTATTGTTAGATGGAAGCATTTCTACTGTAAAAATGTTGATAGTAAATATAAATACTTTTTTGCATGGAAAAGATACAGCATTTAAATTATTTAATTAAACGTTTATATTTCATTAAATTAATGAGATACGTGTAAAAATTTCGAAATCAAGGAGAATTATTAAGAAAATATCTTGAAATTTCAAATTGCAAGTCAAAAAGTCGTTTGCTTACTATATAATCTTTATGGAATTGGTATTCAAGTATTTATTTCCATAAACAACATCAGACGGAAATGATTCCAGTTGCTTTTGAATTCCTTTTCGGAATTAATTCAATTATGAAAGAGTTATTTCATTTGAAAGAAATACAAGATAAAAAAGTCTATTTGGAAATATGTTTAAATTTGAGCAGTTAATCTCATTAACTAACTGAAGTTAGTGAACATTAAATATTTCAAAACGAGGAATCTTATGTGAATAAACTTGTAAATAACATATTATTAAATGCTATTTGGAATGCCGTTTTCGAAGCATGCCAGTAAAATATACTATTTTTCGCGCATCGTTTGACGTGTTTCACACTTTTTCTGCATCTTTATATACTCAGTTAATAAAATTCTTTGTTAAACAATTATATGCATGTTAATTTAAAACTGTATGAAGAATATTACATTTGTTAGTAATCATAAGTAAAAGAATTTATGACTGCTAATTTTTATATACAAATGTTGCAATGTTGAGTTAATTTTATGATATTCATGCGTTACGGTACATATTAAGTAAAAATATTTGAATAAATCATAGAATAAATTAGATAATACAGTTAAGTACTTATTTTATAGTCAATTAAATTTTCTAAATAAAATATGCAAATACTTTATGGAGTAAATTGTCTGTTTGTCCACTTATTATATATTACTCACTTATTTCTACCTATGGTCTAGCATGAAGTAGCTTACTAATAACACTAATCTTACTACCAATTTTGCTTTAAAGTTAGTCACTAACTATTGATGATTAATAAACTTTTTATAAATACTAAATCTGTATGCAATTTTTTGCTAAAAGTAACCACAATTGTGATCTGTATGCAATTTTTTGCTAAAAGTAACCACAATTGTGATCTGGAACAAAGAAAAATATTTTAATATTGAATATTGTTTTTAATATGATCTTTAATTTAGATTAGATGATGGTAAATTTAATATTGTGCAAAGCTATATTAAGTTTTGATAAGAAATTATCTGCACAGTGTACAGAAACAAAATTGCATTCCTAATATGAAATAAACAATAAAACTAGAATAATAAATAAAAAATACTAAATATGATATTTTTATGCGATATTTGCATTTATATCTTTGTGTACGTGAAGTTACATTTCAATGTCAAACGCATATTTTAAGCAGAATAATAAAAACAATATAATTTTCGGATTCTTTCTTGCAGCATATACAAATTCTTCCGCGTTCATTGTACATGTTACTTAGATTTTAATGCTTTTCCAATACTTTTTCATCAATGCTAAAAATATTATAAAATTGTGAAACACAATAGAAAATGGTAGTAAAAAACTGTAACATGCAATACAGAATGTTTCTGTTAAGAAAAAGTATATATCTTTTTTAATCGTGTGCTTTGCTTAACATAGCGCTCAATTTTTAATTCTGCTATTTTGAGATGTGAATGTGTCTTTAATATGTTAAATAATCTTATAATATAATTGTATTTGGAAAAGAATTATAAGACTTAAGAGTGCAGTTTATAAGACTTAAGAGTACAGGACTACGATTCAATGACATTTGGCAACTGGAATCAACTGAAAGGTCATTTACAACTTTTGCGTAACCCATTGCATGAAACTAAAAAAAATCTGTGGCACGCTTTTGTTGTGCTATGTTAAACATATTTTTGAAATAATCTTCTCATAAACATATTAATTACACAGGTACAGCATTTAGAGAGAAATACACAAATTCGAATGAAACATAATTAATATTTTGCTATATTAAATAAAACTCGTATGAAAATAAAGTAATATTTTCCCAACACTGAAGCAATATGTGAATGATTATAATTGAAAACAGGCATAACAATTTGTGAATATAGTATTCGTTTTACTTAAGTGCAGTTGTTTTTTTAAAATGCGAACTTTATTTCATCAAATTGCTATGCTTTAGTACATAGAAAATCCTTCAAAATCAACAGCACATTTCTAAGAAAAATATTAAAAATAATAAAATGTATAAACTCAGACAAATAATTCGTTGTTTGCTGAGTAATGCTCATAATTAAAAATATGAATCAATAAAAGTATTTTTAAGACATAAGAGGTAAATAATCTTTTCAAAGAGCAACATGTTATGTTTCATGAATGCATTTTTATAGAAAACAGAATTTTAATTATACAAACATCACTACTGTGTAGATAAATATGCTCAACATTTTTAATTTTTACAAATTCAGTAAAAGAAAAGCAAACGTAATTTAATAACCAAACGAACTTGTTATCCTCTTGTAACATCAATGGAAATTGTCTTGAAGAAACACCGAATTCAGTATAGGAATTATTATCACCTTTGCTTCCACGATTTTAAAATGAATGAAGCAGATACGTTTCAATTCTGGAAAAATCTTTGAATATGCATCCTAAACTTCGCTATTTTTTAAGAAAATTTTCAATAAACAAGAGAGTTGATTTTTCTATTTTAATATATAGTTGGTAAGAATTACTTAACTTCAAAATAAACAATTATTTGAAGTTAAATCAGCAATACCTTTATGTTTTGCTAATACCTTAATTAATTAATTAATTAATTCAAGTATCTAATTGTTTTATTCGAATATGTATTTCATATCAGTTCATATTTTCTAACATGATTACGTAATTTATGCAATTATTTTCGAAAACAAATAGCGTACTTAAAAAAATAAATAAATGAAGATTTAAAGTTACTCAAAAGGGTTTTATTTTTATATGCTTTTGCTAGCATTACCAGTTGGTCAATCCGTTCTTTTAGTCACTGTTGCTGACTATTTGATTATTCTTTATTTTACTATTCTGTTCTTGCATATAATGGAAAACGAAAATCTTTTTGGTTGCTTTAACAGCTGCAAAGCTTCCCATTACCTGATGTTATGAAAAGCGGTAAAGCCTACAAAATCTTTAATGCATTTAAGTAATTAAAATTTGCTCATGTGTCTCCTTTCATGTGTTTCTGAAGAATGTATTATTTGCTTCCTCGTATTTTATATTATAAATAAATGCCGCACGCATTGATTCGTAAAATAATATCATTTCAAGAAAAAAAAATTTGGGGGGAGGGAGTCGGTTTCTTAATCAATGATTTCATTTTTATTCAGTATCACTCTCTCTGTCACGGGGAAACAGCCTTTAAATTAGACTTTCTCTTGCCATATTTTAATTCAAAATTTTAATTTTAGTTAATGAATGCATTTAGCTCCTTCTTCACCGTTTCAGAGAATACTCCTAAGCTCTTAAACCTGTTTTAGCTTCATCTTCGTGCACTTTCTTAGTAGGTTTAAATATCAGTATTATAATTTATTTAAATGAATTAACAGCATGTGGGGGTTCAAAACAACTTGCTTCTGAGTAAGAGTATGTATATGTATAATATATACGTATATGTTATAAATTCTGTAGGTATCTTGATTCTTGTCTACGTACAGAGAATAACAGAGCATCGTAGATACATGAGGTGACATAATGGAGAAGAAAACCTTGCAGAGGATAGCATGGGTTCAAGACATAATTTCATTCCTTGATAAATAATTCTTACAATGAGAAAAACAAGAGGAAGGCTGGAACGTCTGTGCGCATTTCAGCAAAAAGGTATTTATAGAGTTGATTTCTTTGGTTAAATTTTGAACTGTGATTGGACAAGAGTTGACTCTATTACAGGATTAATAAGATGACATTATGCAGATTAGTTTACAGATGATATACTTAATTCATATATTAATAGTTTTTAAGACAGGAAGGGGACTCAGCCAAATTAAAATGAAGAATTAAAAGGACTGCTTCTAGATTAAAATTACTAGTTTTCTTTCATATTTCATATCTTACATATATATCTATATAAAACTGATTATAATAAAGCACTAGAAGGCTATCTGATTAAGTGTTGCCTTCGCGAATAACTTCTTAAGGGAAAATAGTTCGTACCCATGAAACCATGACAACGCTATGGAGCCCGCTTGTTCGTCTGGAATCGAGTCCAGGTCGAACTACCAGTGTTGAGTGACTTTACCGCTGGACTACTAGTGGGTGCTTATGATTAAGAAAGCTTTTGTCATGTCTCTCATGAAGGCAATGAAGCTTTCCTTTAAAATAAAGAAGGCTGAATTTACGAGTTTGAAGACCAATGTAAAACTATTCAATACAAATTGTTGCCAAAATATAAATATCGAAATTTTACATTGGCATCAAATACAAATAAAATAAACAGAGGCAACCTTAAGGTGAATTATATTAAAAATTTGGATAAATAAAGGGTAACTCAACTATTTTTTGGTATACTCTGATTTTATTTTGTATTTTTAACTTTAAATATATTTTATATCATATATTAATGAATACAGTTTATGGTTATATACTGGTTATTTATTTAACATTACAGTTTAAGAAATGTTGCCTTCCACAATTATTACACATTTATTACAGTTTAAGGAGTATTGCTTTCCACTAGCTTAAAATTTTGATCTTAAATACAAGTATTAAACAGTTATTTTAATGCAATGATTATATTTGGTGGTTGAGTTTAGTTTGACTGTCATTTAGGACACAGAAGTAACGTAAAATTTATTATTTACTGTGGTTGTTTTAATTGCATTTTTTTTTAAATATTAGAAAAAATAAACACTGAAAAGAATTTTTTTTCAGCACGTGTACGGTGTAGTTATTAATTTAAACTTCTATTTAAAACTATAATTATTTTAGTAATTTGATCGAAATGGACACTATACTGTTTTATTACACTCTTCTTTATTTTTTAAAAATACAGTTATAAAACAATGCAGAAATTAGAAATTAATTTCTGAAATTCTTCTGCATATGCAATAATCTAAGATTTTATTAAAATTTATAGCAATATAAGTAAAATTTCATTTTTGTATCGAAAATAAAGAAGAAGGAATAAATATTGACAATTTAATTAAAGCTTATTGGAGTCGAAAAATATTAGTCTGAATTTAAATGTAATGGTGACGTGTTTTGGTTTCCTTCACGATTTTTGCCTTATAATCACTTTAACTTTTTCTTTATGCTTTCACCCGAATAAAATTTCGGAACATTTTGTGAAAACAATTATTTTTTTAGTTCATAAAAATAACAACCAGAAATATAATATGGAGAATGGATGAACGTAATACCATTGATTACTCAGAGATACAAGTTCGTTTTGTCATTGCATCTGAGATTTATGGCACATAAATTGAAATATATGTTATGTATCAAAGTGTGAAAACTTACCACGTCTATGATTTGTTGAAGGGTGAGGCCAAAGCTAAGCAGGAGGGGTTCTGATTCGTTGGCGACGGGTCGTTCGAGGACGTTGTAATCATTGAGAAGCTTATTGAGTAGTCGTTTCTCGTGCGGACCCTGCTCCGATTCTGGAAGAAAGAAATGAACCGTGAGATTGAAAATAAAATTCCCCGCTCTTCTTAAAGATAAGAAAAAAGTATTGAGTGGAAATTGGTTTGAGATTTTATATGAATACGTGAAGCCCCTAAGGCTTCTTGCTTCGTGTGAAATGCAAAATAAAAGGAAGAATTTTAAAGGAGGTGTGCATCGCAAGAACTAGTAATACCAAAGATTAAACAAGCATTTCCATTTTCTACTATAATCCATTATTTCTCATCCATGGAATATTGCTTGGACGAGACGTTTTGCAATATAGATGGTACAGTACGGTATAGTGTAATATACTATGGTATAGTAAGGTATGGTACGGTATGGTACGGTACAAGGTATTGTAAAATAATCTTTTCAAATTTGATCACATATAAGTAAGAAATGGGAATAGATAGAAACTTGCGGTTTGCGTCATAATGTTCACACACACCTAAAGTTTTGTCTATATCAACATGTCTGACAAATCTCTTTTCTAATACCTTCATTTTGTCTTTGCAGGTGAGGCATTGACAAAAATAGCCACCTCCCAAGAGATAGCACGATGGAAATCAATGGGATGGAGACCAAAACTGTCACCAGGTGTAGCAG
The DNA here is from genome assembly GCA_000611955.2 of Stegodyphus mimosarum. Classification (NCBI taxonomy): domain Eukaryota; kingdom Metazoa; phylum Arthropoda; class Arachnida; order Araneae; family Eresidae; genus Stegodyphus; species Stegodyphus mimosarum. Next base: position 228,041 of record KK120591.1, on the reverse strand, counting down.
AACTTCGGGATGTGACGCAGGAGCGTATCCTAATCACGTGCGACCATCCAGCAGTGGTACACAAGGTTCAAAGAAAACGGAAGTGTCATGAAGAGGACGAATTCTGAACGTCTGAGCACGAGTGAAGCAGATGTGGAAAGGGTGCTACAGTGAAGCAGATGTGGAAAGGGTGCTACAGACATTTATTCGGAGCCCAACCAAATCAACCCGTCAAGCGTTTTGACAGTTACAGCTACTAATAGCCACGGTACACAGGGTGCTACACAAACCCCTGAAGCCGCATGCCTAGAAGTTGCAGCTGCTGCATGCACTTCAACCTATGATAGGCCAAAGCGCAAAGCATTTGCAGTTGAGATTCTGAATCGCATCGACGGACTTTCAGACTTTCAGACTTTCTGACAAAAGTAATGTTCTCAGACGAAGCATGCTTTCAAGTGTCTTGAATAGAAAACCAACACAATATACGGATATGGGGCTAGGAGAGCCCTCACGTGATTGTTTATCTCGATATGTTGGGACGGTTTGTATTTCCGTAGGTCAAACACCTGCAACCTGATATCCTGCTGCAGTAGGTCCGTGCCCTTCCTCACTGGACCGCGATCATTAGAAGGGCTTTGGAAGGACGCATTTGCAGGTCACTGGATTGTTCGATGAGGACCGATTGCTTAGGCCCGAAAGTCTCTGAATACAACAGCACTAAACGTTTTCTTTGGCACTTTGTGAAACATGTGGCTTGCAAGACCACAATCCGGTGCCTGCGCCCACGAAGTACTTTAACACATTACGGAGGACATGCTAAGCCGGACTTGGATGGAACTGGAATATCGTTTGGATATCATACGTGCTGGAGATGGCGCACATATCGAACTTAGTTAAATGCCTACTAAAGCCTTGTGAACAGGCATAATGTACTGCAGTTTTCTATCTTAAAGATCTCTTTGATAGTATAATGTTATTGTATGGTATGGTATCTTTCGATTAACATTTGAAAAGAAATATACATGTATGTAATTCTCTATTAATTAAACTATGTTAATCCGTAGATATCAACCTCTTCGACGGTTTCTGGTATGCTAGTATATTTTATGTATTCACTTATAATGTGCTCCGCCGTTAAGCACTACACGATAAGGGACGAATGCCGCAGTGAAGGACCTTTTCAAGGGAAACTGACTCGTATCCACAGAACACATGGAGAAAACCATGAAATCATCCATGAAGCCAGCCTGTTCGACTGGGAACCCTCTTAATTCGGTGCTGGAAGACCGGACCTAGCTAACAGTGTTCGGCGGCTTTTACCGTCGGTAGCTGATGGTACTTATGCTAGATTTTAATGTTTAAATTCAAAATGTAATATTACCTTTTGACTAAAGAACTAGTACTTTAATTTAAAGGCATAAATAATGGATAATTTAATTAAAATACCCCTGATAATTTCCATCATTTCTAATAGTAACACCACGCAAATGGTGGCTGAAGAGAGCAAATTCAATTGACAAAAAATCCCTGTTTAAAATACGTGTTTTACTATTATACCCTTGGCTCTGATTAGGACATATTTTCAGTAAAAGTTTGATAGGGATAGTTTATAAAGTGATTACAAACATTTAGCCCCAAGGAAATAATTCCGTCAAGAATTTATTTTTTCTATAACTTACTGCATGCAAAATCAGTCAAGTAATACTGAGAGCTATGAATTAAAATATTTTTTCATATGTAGCATTTTATGAAGTACAAAAACATTAAAGTATTGATTAAAGTTTGTAATTAGTATCAAATTTTGAATTCATATTAATATATGCTCAGGGAAAAACATAAAAATGAAATCAGAAACGGTAAATCGTGCATCAAAGACACTTTTCAAATTTAGGAGAGAAATCTGAAGTTAAAATGTTTCTGTACTATTTTATCATCTTAACATAGTGTATAATTATTATTACTATTACTTTTTTTTATTTATCTAAAGTCCATTTCTTTTTTTCCTTTAGTTAACCTACAACATATCGAATTTGTAGAGTAAGTTTAAAGATAACCAAAATAAAAAAAAAAAATAAAAAAAAATTAGATTATTCGAAAGCGAAATTTGTAAAAC
>KK120591.1:158487-225923 GCA_000611955.2 Stegodyphus mimosarum | reverse complement strand
TCTGCAAACATGAACTTCAATTTAAAAAGATTTCGCGTTTAAAAAAAATGATTAACTTTACTGTTTTTTCCTCCAGCACTTAAACAAGTAAAACAAAACTAGCAAGGAAAAAGTGCTCTTTACATTTTTACATGAGTCTAGAGCATAAAATTTAAAAATAAAAGACAATACATTTTATTAAGTACAATAACCACTTTAGAGAAAAATTAAATAGCTGAAGTTGTTGCATAAATTATTAATCTGCAAGAAAAACATGCTTTTATTAGACTACATGCATCCATGAATAATATTGTAGGGAATCTTAATTAACTATTGATTTTGATTTCAGTCTTTACGATTACTTCTTTTCGTATCCATCACCAGAATGCAAATTAGTAGTCAGTTCTTAAATTGATGTTTTGGAGTTTTAAACAGTGCTTCTGGCATCGCGTACGTGCTATGTGAATAGTTTCATGCCAGCTTTTACGGTTGCAATTATTCGGCTTTGCGGCCTCTCGTTGCAAACACTTTAATTTTGACATGCCTGTAGGCTTAGTGAGCCAGCTTCTAGTAGAGTAGTTCATTGTGTAGTCCTTGACAGGGTCTAGGACTTTTCGCCGCCGCCATTTCACCGTGGCCATTTCGCCGTGGCCGTCGCAGTTAAGACATATTTTTCTTTACAAGACTGTATTATATCTTGCCGTATTATACTCGTACTAAATTTGTTTAGTTTAATAATTCAGTTCACCTTAGTATACGTAATAAAGGTTGCTTAAAATATATGTAGTTACAATAGATGAGAAACACGCCAATGTGACAATCAAATTCGCTGAAACAACCTTGTATTTGGCGTACATTTACTAAAAACACTCAATCGATTTCGAGGGTAGCTACAGATCCCTCCTCATCAGGAGAACAAAATATCTAGAAAGGGAAAGAAACCTCAGTAACGGCATTTTATACTCTCGGTAGAACCACGCGCGAGGAGGCAACGCCATCCATCGGCAAAAATAATCAGCAAGAAGTATGTTAATAGAATTTTAAAAGCGCTAGGAAGGACTGGATTAGACTTAAAATCGTTAACTAAACTTCCTAAATCTTTGTGAATATGAAAAGCCTCAAGAAAATCCAATTCTCCAACGGAAGAAGCTTTTTGGATAATTTTTGCAGATTCAAAGTCAAAATTATGATTAAATTTCCAACTATGATAAGCTATTAAAGACTTGTTAATCCCAGAGCTTAGATTATTTTGGTTTCTACCAACACAACGTCTCCGGTCTTAAAGTTACGGTCAGTTGAAGGATTAGCAAAGTTATGTGCGTTTCTAAGGTGTAGTAAGTACTATTCTTTCCACTTAATTCATGTTAATTTTAAGAGCTTAGATTGGTAAAGCTTCCAACTAGTTAAAGTTTCCTTGCCTTACACCTTGTTGAAAATTTCCAGAAAATGCTCAGGAAAGTTAAATGTGTCACGTCCTGGCAGTAAAAACTATGAAGTTGTGAGCGGGCGGGGTTCACCCAGCTCGTTGTTCTCGTATGTTAAAGGTCTATTGTTTAATACGCACTCAAGTTCAGGTAATACTGTAGAGAGCTCTTCGAGAGTTAGTAATGCTCTCCCTAAAATTTTCTTCAAAAGTTCTTTGATGCTTCTCATCAAACGCTCCCAGAAGCCTCCCCACCATGGGGGAACGTTCAGGGATGAACTTCCATGTAATGCCTTCGGATGTTAGGAACTTTCGCATCGTAGGATATACGCTGACTCTTTTAAATCCCTTAATTATTTCACATGTGCTGTGGAAATTCTTGGCAATATCAGAATAAATCACCTTGCAGCTCCCTCTTCTAGCTATAAACCGTCGTAATGAAAGAATGAAACTTTTTGCTGACATATCTGAAACCACTTCAATGTGTACCGCCCGAGTGATGGCGCATGTAAATAAGGCTATGTACATCTTTTTGTGAATTTCCGCCTTTTCTCTAACAATAACAGCTCCAGTTAAGTCAATACCTACTACTGTAAAAGGATTAATTTGGCTTGGTAATTGACCCGTTAGCTGTTTGGCGGGCTTCACTGCGAACTTTTTACACACCAGGCAGGCGTTAATGATTTTCTTTACTATTTGTCTTGCCTTAGTTTTCCAAAATTTATTCCTGATTTTGGACAATGTTGCCATAACTCCTGAATGCAATACTTTTATGTGTTCATTAAATATCACTAGTTCTGTAAATTTCGACTTTGGCAGCATAATAGGATGTTTTTCGTCATCTATTAATTCTGATTTTTCCAGACGATCTTTGACACGCAAAATACCTCTACTGTTCAGATATGGTGCTAAACTATAAAGCTTCGAAACGGGCGTTATTAGATTATTTCTCTCTAGTTGCTGAATATCCGAAAAATAATTATCTCTCTGTACTTGTTTTATCCAGTAGATCTCAGCTTCTTGGACCTCCAATACAGTAAGCGGACTTTCTTTACAGATACATTTTCTTAGCTTGGCGACAAACCGCTTTACGCAAGCTGTAACTCTCAACAATTAACTGCTGAACTTAGTAATGTTTAACGCAGTTTCTCCTACTGGAACAGCCACAACAAGTGCTCAAACGTTCCAAATCTTGAATAGCAGTTTGTACTTTAAACTTTTGCTCAGGCCACTGATCTTCAGAAACTTTCAACCATGATGGACCATGCCACCAATTAGTATCCTTCACCAATGCATATGCTGTTTCACAACAAGTTAACTTATCTGCAGGGTTCTTCGACCCTGGACAATATTCCACGAAGTGCAGTCCTGCATTTCTGCAACTCTATTCGACACGAACTGTTTCCACTCACGCGCTGACCCCTTTATGCACCACAAGCAAATTTCTGAGTCCGTCCACAGAACTAACTTACCTACTAAATCCTGAAACAATTTTAATAAATATTTCCCTAACCTAGCTGCAACTAAGGTTCCCATCAATTCCAACCTAGAGAGGGACAACTTTTTTAATGGCGCTATCCTGCTCTTTAACATTATAAATGACTTACATACCTCTCCTCTCTCATTCTTAAATCTAAAATATGCCACCACTGACGCATCACAAAAAATATGAGCTTCAACCGAATGACTTTTACTTTAAACTTCTGCACAGTAGTACCTCTCTATTTTCAACGCATTTAATTCCTTAACTTCAGTGCACCACTTTATCCATTTGTACTGTAACTCTTCTGGCAACTCTGAATCCCAGTCCAAACCTCTCTCCCATATTTCCTGCATAACTCTCTTAATTCGCGCCACAAATGGAGAAATAAATCCAACTGGATCAAACACCTTAGATGCTGTACATAGCACCGATCTTTTACTATTTCTCAGCGCTTCTAAACTACTCACCAATGATGTAACGTCAACTCTCAAAACATCCTCTTCCAAGTTCCACACTAGGGCTAAAACTTTAAACTTGCTACCTCTCTCAAACCTACTTTCTTCACACAACCCATTCTGAAGCCACAAGTCATACAGCTCTTTAGAATTAGTGTTTAATTTTCTCGAATTAAAACTCGCGTCTCTCAAAATAGATACAGCTTCTGATGAAAGAATAAAAGCTGACTGTACATTTTCCTCTCCCTAACACAAATCATCCGCATACAATGGGCTATTAACATCTCGACACAGTTTTCGTTTGTTTCTGGGTATTTCTTTGAATGATATTTGATCGTTGCACTCAATAAAAACGGTGAACAATTACATCCAAATAATACTCTGTTCATTTGCATAATTTTAAAGGCCTCATTATCATTATTAGGATACCATAAAAATTTTAAATATTCCCTATCTTCCTTTGCTATCCCAATCATCAAAAACGCTTTTTCTATGTCACCGCAGAATAAAATTTTAAATTTTCGAAAAGCAAGAATGATATCCAAAATATCCGGATTTAGGTTTGGGCCTTTTTCTAAGCAGTCGTTTAACGATAGCTTTCCTCTTTCGCAACTGCTGCAATTAAATACCATTCGAATTTGAGTGCTTTTTTATCTTTACGGACCATTGCTCGAAACGGCATAAAATATCCCTTTCTCGTATCCTCACACTCTTGAATAATGTTAGTTTGAATTTGATATTTAATTATCTCCATAAACTGTTCCCTCACAAAGCTGTTATTTTTTTAACTCTCGCTGCACCCCTTCAAACTGCCTTTTCGCTAAACCAAAATTATTTTCCAAATTCTCTGGACTCCTATTCCACAACAAACGAGCTTCATATCCCCCGTCTACGTATTGAAAATCATCTTCAAACTGCTTAATTATTTGCTTATCGCATTCACTCCTTTCCGACGCGCAATTCGTAATCCCTAAACTTTTCCACTTCCCACAGCTGATGAATCTGTTTCGATAATTTTTCGTGCTCTACCGAATCAACTTGGATAAACAAACCCGTAGACTCTTTCTCTGAAGAACTTAGCTTATTCTCTCCCCCCCTCTACCACTCAACGACCAACCGAATATGCTTTTATACAATACTAAACATTCTGTCAAACGATGTCTTTTCCCGATTAAAATGCAGTTCAAATAATCATGCCCGATTAAAATCTGCACCTCTGCTACGTCACTATCGTAACTGTCAGATAAATCAAATCTTTCTTCCGTAGCTTATTTATGATATCTTCAGTTGGCCTCGCTATCGTATTGGAACATATGGTTTTAGTTTCGAGTGCCTCGATAATGAGAGTAAATCCACTTTTATTTTTTAAAGTCTTTTTTAATATAGTCTTTTGCATTTAAACTCTTTTACCGGCGGATTCGAAGATGCAAATGTATAAATTCTTAATCTTCCCTTGCAAAATAGTTGACAATTCTGATTTTCTAGCAATGGATTGATACACATAAGATCTTTCGGAAGCAGAATCGCATAACAACTTAACATTAAATGTAGAATTGTTTCGGACTAGCTGGGCCCTCAAAGTCTGGTAATAAATCATATCATTGAGAATTTGTTTATTCAGCGTTTCGAGGAATAGTGAACTGACATTTGTTTCTTTTACTCCGCTTACATTTTTGCTGGTTTTACTTTCTTGCACTTTTGAGTCACACGGGCTCTCTAAATGCGACTGAGTGCATTTGAGCCGGTAGTAGTCCAGTAGACCTTGTAGCTGATATTCTGCAAGTAGAAGACACTATCGCATATTATTCCTGAAATAATTCCTCAGTGATCTCATGAAGGTAATGCTTCAGAAACTTCAAATTAAGATCTCCAAGAAATGCTGAATTTCTTATGAAATACAGTATTCTCATAACGTCAAGAACTAAATAATTCAGAGATATATATGTTTATATATTCAACAAATAACGGTGAATTGTTAAAACATGTTATTTTAAAATGAACCTTGGAGCCTAATGAATAAAATTACTTGGGTTTTCAGTCTTGACAACAGAGAAAAGTACATGGACTGAACTGGAAGAAATAAAGGGTTGAGGAGCCAAAAAAAAAAGATTTTACTTGCCCAAAATTCCTTAATTGTAAATGTATTGTGGGAAGGCGCATTGCCGCAATCCATTCGTGGCCTAACGCGCATGACCTACCTTCGAAGACTTTCCAGAACTTCTCGGTAAAAATATTGGTTCATCATTTAACCTGGAGGCACAGGCTCTTTGCGAACGACTTCCTGGTCATCGAAAAAGCAAATTAGAAAGCTTTTCAGGTTCGATGTGCTCATTCTTGCATTTTGTCGCATCGTCGCGTTTAAGTGATCCATTCCTGGCTCTGGCGCTTCGCTTCTGGGTTGTACTCGAACCCCAAGACTCGTCACCAGAGATAACATGTTCCAGGAAATGAGGACCGTTTTCAGTCCGCTCCGAAATGTCGAAGTACCTTATACATAATACTGTTCTTTTGCTCCTGCGACAGGTGTTTCGGAATAGTTTTCGTCCAGACCTTTGCATTCTTAATTTATTTACCAAAATTTGATGAATTTGGGTGTGACTGATCCCTTCTCCCATCATTCTAACTGTCAAGCGACGTCCACAATGCATAAATTCAGGTGTAAAAATCAGGTAACATTTGATGATTTCTTGAAGTTGCAAGGTTTTTACTATGAGATTCGTCTTCAGTCGATGCTCTTCCTTCTTAAGACCTCAAATCACTTGCCAGCCTTGTCTTTGATAAAAAATGCTGTCTCCATAGGCCTGTTGAATGTTTCGAAAATATTTTAAGCAAAATCTGATAGCACAACGTCGTTCGAAATCGAAATCACTCACATTCAGAACGAAAAAAAAAGAATTTAAGAAAAAGTTTTTATAAGCAAGTACGTGACTCTATGCAATTCAAACTCACGGTGGCTGTGCATCAAATGTTCTCTTAGCCGTTCTACTAAATGGGAAGTCTACGCTGTTGTCAGAACAAACGCTAAACTTCGGTCGCATTACTTTATTTACATTATGCCTGGTATGTTTTGAATACTTACGAATTTATTGAAGTTCTGTAATGCTTAGACATTATTGAAATTCCTTCCCAGAATGCTGAAGGTTCAAATTTACTGTTTCTCTAGAGTAAACTCAATATCGTTCATAATACATAATAAATAAAGTCAAATTCTTCGTTTAGCATTTGGGAAAGTTTAATAGTTATCTGATGCTAATTTTAATAAAGATTCCTAACGCTTTTCGTGGGATGACACTACTTGTCTCATTTACAGTTTGTTCTTACTGATCACAATTGGGAATATATAGTAGGGCTGTAAGGTTTTTAGTCTTTCACTAATGGAAACTGTGACTAACTTTTTTGCAAACGTTAAGCTACTTATAGATATGTCTGAAGTATTACAGAAACTTGAGAAGGGTGTAAAAGGCCTTTATTTAAAACTTAATAAGTTGAACAGAAGACACACCAGGTGCTTACAGTTCTGTTAACATTTATGGCAAGAAACTCAAATGTAGAAGAAAAAAGAACTCAACAGACGTAGAAATTCAAATGTAATGCTAAATTGAAATAATTAATACTCAAAGCTACATAGAGCAAATTAACGCGAAGTTGGCTCTGACTTCCCGAGCATAAATCAATCTATCGGCAAATATAATTAATGCAAGGCTGAAGATAGAAACTCTTAGCTCAGAGCAGCAAACCTAGTAACGTGGTCTTCAAAAGGCAGAACACCCTCTAACTTAGCAATCTCAAACCCTCTTTTAAATGAACGAGAATTTCCTTGCAAAAAATGGGATGAGAAACATGACAGTATAGATTCAAAACACAATTAGTTAAATTAAAGGAAATCTCAAAGAGCATCTCAAAAATTTCAATTTCCCATCACTAATGCATTTAAAATTAATTTGATTTTTTATTTTCCTTAATTTAATATGCCATATTTTTTACAGACCCCTTTTTCTCCGAACGAAGAAAGACCCTGTCTTTATATTCGGAAATTCATTGACTCTTATTTACTGAAATTAATACCTAGCAATGCTAAATCGTTTTAATCTTTGAAACACAAATTAGCTCCTTACCATGTGTAAAAGCGTTTTTATTTTATTTTTCAGCATTCACAAATGCAAGTTCTAGATTTAGCCTAAATTATCCACATTTCCACGTGTCTATTCGAAGTTTATATTATTTTAGATTTAAAAATTTCTTTTTCTAACATATTTATTTTGTGTTATTACATTCTGTGTTGTAAGTACCATGTTGAGTAACTTTGGGGAATCTGTACCCACCAGAATATTTTTACTAAACAGTTTAATCTCAATTTGATCGAATAAAGCACGTTTTCTTCTCAACAATATTTTTTTAAAAATTTCTTCGAAGAGTAATTTCTCTCTTCTACAGAGAAAAATGTATGTATCATTTATCATAAGAACAAAAGAAATGGGGGGAGGGGTCTTTTACGAAAAATGAAACACCTCTCTTCTTCCTTGAGACTCCCTGATAAAAAGAACAAAAATGTAAATACATAAAGTCGAAGAATAAATAAGAAATGAGAAATGGCTTTGTACTAACAAGAAGCGATCCCATGATGTTACAATTTGAGACAGCAGCAATTTCGCAAATCTTGAATTGCTTATTCTCTTCCTGATTTTCTTTTGTTTTTGAGTAACTTTTCTCATTAAGTGTTAAAATTTAAAAGAATACAGCAAAGTAGTCTCGAATTCTTTGAATATTTCAAAATAACATTTTCAGTAATGTATCAAGAATGAAACTATGCATTATACATGCCAAGTGAAAAAGCATCATTAGAAGCCGAGAATAAAAGAACAGCTAAAAACTTCGTATTATTAGAAACAAGGAAAGATAAAAGCGAAACATAAATATGCTTTCTCTGTTATTCGCTTATAGTAGAAATGAACCATTAGAGACTTTTTAATTGTATTTTCTTCAAAATCCTTTTTAAGAGAAAGTTTTGGCGGAAACTTTCTGATTAAAGTTTATATTCTTTATTTTGTTAGTATATAATCTAGACAAATAAGAAAGATTTTAAAGATATTAGTACGCGCAAAAGAGTTGTTTTTAGCCGTATAAATTCCGAATAAACTCTCTTAGCGTTTTTTTTTTTTTTTTTTTTTTTGCTTCAATAATTAACTGAAAATTAAAGGTTCCGAGACTTGAAGAATACCGTGAATCTTAAAAGATTATACATATAATAGTTTTATTGAAACCATAAAACTGATATTAGGCAAATATTTTTAAATAATTTTAAGTGTTTGATCTGTTAAACAGATGAACGTTTTTGCACTCAGTTTCCTTCTCATGTGAAAGTAAAGTTTAGAATATTTATATCAAATCATAGACACTGTAGAGAAAAATTTACATATTAAAATATTGATATAACATCAAAGATATTGCAGTTTTAAATCAGCTTACTAAAATATTTATAAAAACTCGAAGACACTATAGTACAAAAATTTACTTACATATTTCTCCTTACTGTTCTTAAAATAGCTATTATTCCTTTAAAGAGTTTTAAAATTAAGGACAGTTTCCTTTTATCCGTAGGCCATTTTAATATCATAGTGCATTATATAAGCAAACCCTGTGTTGTTTAAATGCAGATCATAAGTCTGCTTTTGTATTCCAGGATTCTATAGCCTTGAAACAAAACAGTACGTTTTTGAGAAAAAAATGGTTTATTAAGCTTTACAAGAAGATGATGCATCCAGCTCAATGGATTTAAATGCGTAAGTAATTTTCTCGCAATATAACTCTTAACTAAATACTACTGTTTTAATGGATTTAATGGGTCTGGCCATTCTCGGCAAATAATTGGCGGGCAAAATTTATGGCCGTTAAAAAATTGCACTTTCATTTAATTTATGAAGTTTGTAATACAATTTAAAATGAGTATGAGACTTAACGATGCATCATTCATGCATTAAGGACGAATCGTTAAAATAGTGACATAGCATTTTTGAATTTATCTTTTGCTGCTTAAGCATAACATTGAAATAAAATATGCAAAAAAGTTTGAACAAGGACTTATAGTCTTTAGATATTTTAAATACAGAAATGATAACTAGAACTCAAAGAATTTTAATTCTTGAGTTATGTAGTTTATGATTAAAAGTATTACATTTACTTGCATTTTTTATAGAAAGCCCAAATTGAGTTCAAAACAAATATGCCTGTTGGATAAGATGGAGATTTTAATTATATGTCTATATTATACTGATTATTAGACACGTCTTAATATATTGTCGTATCTGAATTAATACTCTTGCCAAGATCTCAGCTATGCCTTTTTCCAAAGTTGGGAAAAACAATTTTTATGCCATTAAATCTTAGTAAGTGTATTTTTTCTTGCATAAATCTCTCATCTATTTGAACATCAGAGTTCATTTGCAAGATATCCTTACAAAGCTTTTGAAACGTGAAACACCAACATCGGAATTCCAGTAACGAATCTTTTAATTTGTAGCTGGTTGTGTGAATCACTAACATAGCGACAATATGCATAATGAAATGAGATAACCCTTACATCTCCCTACTTAAAGTGCAACTGGCGTGAGGCACGAGACCCAGTGGACCAAACCCAGGTAGTAACAGGTTTTCGTCCGCCTACACATTTTAATTCAAGTACTGACGACTTTTCCTGTGAATGAACATACTTTCACAGTTTCGTAGATTTTATAGCCTTCATAGACTTTTAGTGATCAATACCATAAGACAATAAGCTGTATGTTTCTTGTTTTTAAATGCGTTGTTTTTTTCGTGAGGGTACATTTGAGTTCTTAATTTTTTAAAATATTTTTCGACATAAAAATTAATTGCATTTGTTATGAACACTGAGACATGTTACTATATTTAGAGTATTTTAGTAAATTACACAAAAGTAAAAACATCTCTTTTTTTAAACTTTATTAGGATCTCTCAAACAAACTGATTATGAGTGAGCAATGGCGTATATATAAACTGAAGCATCTTTTGTAAATATGCTAAAAGTTCAAACTTACATAAATCCTTGAACGGTTTGACTTAGATTTTCTCGCATTTCGATGCAAGCTCCTTAAAGGGCTATTATAAATTTCTGCTTCTTTCGACATGGACTCAAATGCGAGCCGTTACGGATTTCGAATTCCATACCACTTCTAGAATTTGCCCGAAATGCCAAAAGGATATGCTTCCAATTACACCACGAAGGCAGAGAAGAGAGAAAGTTTCTTATGAAGATATAAGAATAGAATTTAAAATTATTTGAAAGCAGTTAAAAAAATTAAATAATATAGCATTTACGTCTCTATATTTTAGAACGGATGTCACAGATGCTGTTTGAAATCAAATACGTTACTTTCTCTTTCTCAGATTGAAAGCTAAACTTTGAATTTCTTTTTTAAATAAGAAAAACAAAATAATAAAAGACAGCTATCTGCCATTCAAAGTGACGACCAAGTATCATCTCCTGCAAATGTCCTTGACAATTTCATTTCTCCAAATTCCATGGAACAAAGAAGTCGCACAAAAAATATCAAATACCAAAGCTAAGAACTGAAAATTCTCCAGCAACTAGAATTTTAATCCATTTTATTTATATTCTTACGCAGTTCAGGTTTGTTTTTTGTGATATTATTACATTTTCTTTTCTTTTTCTCTTGAGATATATGAATTAAGTTCTTCCGTCTCTTTGAAAAGACAGTTCGCGTGACTCACATTTCAGCAAGCTTTTAAAGTACTCACGTAGTTGGAATTTTCGAAAGAATGACAGGGAAGTAATATGTCGAAAATGTGGAGGACATCTTGGATTGGATTGCGAGTTAGATGACATTTGATATTGAGCATCAATATTATAAGTTAAATGTTTTCAGAAATAATTTTGCTATAAATCCATGCAATGTTTTGTATTTGATAGCAACGTCTTGTGTAACTCAAAACAAACAATTTCATATCTATTGTGTTATTTGAAAGATTAAATTTCGCCTGTTCAAATGGTTGCATATTATTGTTACCATTTCATTTTAAGGAAATAAAATTTATTACTAAAATTATTTTTCTGATTTTCAAAGCTTTAAGTATATTGATGATAAAAGGCTAAGAAAATTGATACGATGAAAAAATTTTAGCAAAATATTATTAAGTACAAAATTATGAAGTACTGAATAACGACAATTTCAGATCCTGACAAAGCAACATTTTCAAAATAGTGTGTCATACTTTTCAATTCACATTATGCGTTATAAGTTGATGCGTATAAATTTAAACTATGCTCTATTCAATTGTGCGTACTTTTCATTGATTAGGTCAGAATAGATTAAGTTAGGATAGGTTTGAATATGGCAGAGTACACGAAGGCTGTATGCCTAACGGAAGGAAGGTTTTCGTGGAGAACCTTCTAAAGGAGACTAAAGTTTTATCACGTTACACATAAGAAGAACCACAAAAACCAACTATGTAGACAGCCCGTTCGCCTGATTTTGAATCCAGGTCTAACTCCAAGTATCCAGGTTTTTGTTCGGAAGGGACTGAATGCAATATCAGTCCTCGACCAAACCAACTAAAACTATTTTTTCATAAATTCAGGCGAAAAATATCTTGATGGAAAATTTCTATTAAAATTTTACTGTTTTCATCAGGAGGATTTGGCGCCCTGTCAAAATAAAATGTATGCCAATGAGAAGGAAATATTTGTTGCGAGCCTTGGGCGTAAATAATCTTGTGAAATATATCCTGTATCTTTACTAGTTATTTTCATTATTAAATAAATGCAAAGATTTCTGTGTGGCCATACATTCCTGACATAATACAACATCAAGTTTTTAATTCTGTCATTTGCCATTCCTATTTAACAGCTTATTTTAAATAATTGATTTAATGATCTGTCTTAAATCGCCGAGGGAAAATAGGATCATAATAATAACAATCATAATTGTTAGTTTTAAATTGTTTCAGGTGTTAAATTCGAATATGTGCAAAATTCAGAATTCATTTTCTGAACGTTTATAATTTTAATATTTTTTAAACCTTTTAATTTTTAAAAAAATGGAAGATAAGTGACACTATTTTTGAAATATTCCATTTTTGTTCTAAAATATTCGGATTGCTATCCATTATTTTTCTTAAAAAGTTGTTTCGATCTTTAAAAGTCATATAATTCACAGAACAAATAACAATATAAAAAATAACAAAACTGTGAATCAGCGAATAGTGTTTTTTACATTTTTTAAGCTTGCTTACTTAGTTTTTGAAACTATTCTTTTCTCAAATTCATTTAAATATTTTCTGTTCTAATACAACTTCATTGGGCTTAAAACAATATTATAGGTAATTTGAAGCAAAAATATTCGAAGGCCGAATCTTGGGCTTTTATTTCTTTGATTAAGAGCTAAAATGAAAAATATTCTCAGCTTAAATTAAAATTTAATAATCATAAAACAAATTATGCTGAAAAAAGGAGATTATTTACGTTAAGAGTTATGTAGAGTACCAAAAAACACATGCTTGCTCGGCTAATTCGGAATAGATTTGTATAAAAATGAAACACAGCAGTTAGGGCAAAATTTTAATATAAGAATGTTAATGAATTAATTTATGGATGCATTTATATCTATAAATTTATTTATACATTAATTTATTAAAACAGTTATAAAACAGCCTCAGAAATGAATATAAATGTCAATTGAATTCTGTACAAAGCCATAATTGGCTTTAAATAATAACACATAATAATTTCTTGAAGAACAGCAGCCAAAATATATCGTACCTAGCTTGCAGGTTGAATGACCTGAACACAGGCTGTGATTAAGATTTTTAGTGAAGTTACATGAATCAATAGACTTTTTAAATCATAGAGTTGCCAATTTACGAATACGGTAGCAAATATGATGGCTAGAAATCTGTTTTCTTTGAGTGACCAAAATATGTGCTTCATTGTCAAGATAAATGACAAAGTTAAAAACTACCATACAAGCAATAAATAAACTGATAGATTAGCGTTCAGTGAATCTAATTCTTTGAAGAAAAACTTGGCTAATTGCCCACGCAATTTTCTAAAACCTGTTTTCTGTTTAAAAAAGTTCCAGGACACTTTATAGAATACATTCCAGACAAAATATCTTGGTATAACTCTTAGGATTAATGGCTACAAATGAGTACTTCCAAACCAAGCTAGAAAAGTGGAGAAATGCAGTTCTATGAAACAAAAAATTAAACATAGATGCGAATTTCGGTACATATTACGAATGCCAACCACAGAACATCTGAAAGCGGCACTGACGTGGTCTCTGGACAGATAGAGGCCATGAAGTCATCAGTAGCTGACTTGGAAGAACGATAGAACAATGGTATACGACAGGGGTATTGCAGGTAGTAATCCTTACCGCCCACCGGTCACCAGTAATTTAATTTAGCACAACTGTACAGTAATTATTTAAGTGAAGGTTTGGTAAAAAAATCTGTGCTTAAGTTTATCCATTGATTTATATTTTGCATGTATTTGTAATAGACAGAAAATTTGTTTAAATATAACAAAGCCGTATAAATATTCAGAAACAGGAGAGCTTTGCGCGTGGGGGAACAATCGAGTAGAAAACTAACTTTCACGTGCGTGTGTTTCGATGTATACATCTATGTATATGTGAATGTGTTTCGATCTTCCTTGAACTTCTTCATCAGATAAAAAACCTCAACTGCCCACCTTGAAAATCTTAAATCGCCCACTAGTGGGCCTTAGGGACCAGGTTGACTATCCCTGGTCTCTGTCCCTATCTGGTGCGGCCGGAGAGAAAGTAAAGAAGCATTAGACTACAGATTGTGTAAGAAAACAAGTTTGGAAGGAATATCCATTACGTTGGGGATGGGGCGATAGGGAACTAATTAGTAACCTCTTAGCAGAAGCAACGAGGGGACACTGAATTAAATATAACCTAAAATGTTTATCTGATGTGCTATTATTATCCTAAAAGAGCGGTAGTCCAGAAGGGCTATTAGCCCAAAACTACATTTCGTGGCCTTTCACTATAGACGGCGAAACACTTTTTAAATTGTAGCCACCAAATATCATCGTCTTATATTACATTTAAAGAATTAAACAATGAAGAGACTTCACGCATGTATGTATGTTTCTCGCATTGTGAAAAAACGACGATACCTAGAGCCATCCAATTTTGAATAACGTAATCCTTCTTCCGAGCATAGGAACCTGAACTCCCGAATTTTGAATTTGTTTTATTATGTATTTCAAATTTTGTAAAACTTTAAATATTTTTGGTTGACATATTCAACGATTTCGAGGCGAGAAATGACAACACTGTACGGAAAAACAATTTTATATCCAGCGCGTGAGACTGTCTATCGGAAATTGTAAAGGTATGCTGTTCTTAAATATCTGGTGACTTTGCTGCCGAATTGAATTTTATGTGGCGTAAGTGCAAAAATCGTCATATTTAATACATATTGTTAACACACAAAACGTTAAAAAAGTTTCTTTGGGCATAATATAAAAATCTGAAACTTTCAGGTTTTTCCTTTTTTTAATGTAATTTACCCATGCAAAATTATACAATCGAATCCTTGTGTTCTTGCCTTTTAAAAAGTGGAAAAAAATAATAATTAATGATTCTAAATTAAATGCACCTTTCAAATTTCTAGACCACATAATATTGTTAAGTAATAATAAAAAACAGGATGATAATCACATTTAATTTTGAAAAAATGTCACCAGGACACAATATTTTAATCAGCTAATTTTTATGAACTTTTCAAACAATATGCTTATCATATTGAAAAAGTCGAAAATACTTTTAGCATTTTAAAGTAAAAAAATATCTCAAAATCAATATTTTCACATTTAGAAAAATAATATATTAAGGCTAGCTTTTGCAACTATTTAACCAAGTACTTTTTGAGTGAAGTGATACAAGTGAAAATACTTTTGGTTTCTTTCGAAAGCTTTTATTTGACATCTCGTGCAAATAATACATTATTTATTTTCATCCGTAATTTAATCCACTGTATTTGAATTTGAGCCGTTCATTGTGCCTAACTGCACTTAAAATACTGATAGCATTACAGAAAAAACTGGAAAAAGTTTGCAAGAACTGGGTTACCATTGCATGAAAAACAAATTTCGATAGGATACAAAATAGGCTGCACCGAATTAACTCTTTACTTACTGTGATTTATGATACTATAATTCAATGAGTTGTCAATGCTAAAATTTATTGACTGCATGTTACTTGGAGAAAAATTTCCTTGGAGCACTCACAAACTTACTAATTTTACTTACAGCATTTTAGAATCTATGTGTTGCCATAAATGTCGAATGGTCGCAATGCTTCTTGCCAAAAACGGAAATAAAACAGACTCAAGCAATAGGAAGTTTAAATAGGAGATATATCACTATATATTATTAAACAAAAATTTCAGCAATTTCGATGTCTATGAATTGTTTTATGCAGCAGATGGATTTTTTGTAATTCATTAATACAAAGTCAGTCACGGTTATCTGAAAAGATGCCTTTGTGGAATTGTTTTCACAGAAATTTAATTGTATTAGTTCCGATGTGTGGACTGCAAATGGAAGTTTCTTCCAACCTGTAAAACTAAATTATTTGCTTTGAACCGTGGCCAAGCTGAACTGCAAATTACTACTGATGAATTATTCTGCAGCTGATAATGCATTTACGATTACCGTTTATATATATATAATGTAAGTTTTCAACAAAGAAAAAACAAATTTTAGAAAATATGTGTGAACTCAACTGATTTTTTTTAATAGAAAGATACAACAGATAAAGTTTATAAGTAATTCGAATATGTAAGGTTTAGAGCAAGATTATGAATAGAAAAAGACAGTTATACAAGAATAAAAGAAATTTAGGGAGAAAAAAAGGAATTGTTACAAATGATTAAAGTTCAAGTCTTTAAAGTTTCTTAAATCGCATGTGCAATATTTCTGAAATAAAAGGAACAAAAAGATTTAGTTGAAAAGTTTTGCAGCTACAGGAAAGTTATGAGTATTCGTATTTTATTAAAGAAAAAACATTCTACAAGAAATGATTACGAAACACTTTCCATTTTTCTCTAAACGAAATGCTTTTTACTCTCTTTTAGGTATAAAAGTAAGTAAAAAAAACAAAAAGAAAAGCAGATATAAAATGAAAGCTACATACGTTTTGGAGGGAAAATCCATGAAAAGAGAATATGAAAAACATTTTGTTGTGGAGAATATATGACTGAATTTTATAAAATATAAAGGCTGATATGCTGATATTTTATAAAATATAAAGGCTTAACAAATGTTGTAATTCTTCTGAAAACAATGAGAAGAATAATACTAACGCCATGATATAAATATAATAAAGATGTCATTCTAGTTTTTATATTAGATAAAATATATATTATTTCAGTTATTATTAAATAATTTCTTACTCAGATGAACTGATAGTTGATCCTGCATTTGCTTTAATCTTCTATGTCCTATAGCAACGCCGCTGCGTATGGTTTATTTACTATTTTCTTTCTTTTAAATAAAGTAATAACATTTTCTAATATTTTCTAGAAAATTCTTTAAATTAAAATAAAACTCTTCAAATATCATTTATTGTTAAAACAACAGCATCAAAATCGAAATTAAGTCAAGAAGAATAATTTCAGCTACATAATTAATTTTGGTTTACAGAGTATTAAGAAAACTATTATTTTTGTATTCACTGTATTTTTTATCACGTACGCAGCCTTCAATTTTAGCGTTAATAATAAAAAAGAATTACATTAATGTGAAAAATGAAAACTGAAAACAAAAAATGCTAAAATACCTTTAGTAAATATTATTTAACAGTCGATTCTGATTTTTAGCAATTGCATTAAAATTGACAAATTGAAAAATATGAAACAAATTAAACAAATTGAAGAATATTGTTCCTTTGAAATAATTCATAGTTAGAAAATATTTTCAGTTCTAAGACACACCCTGTTTTTGAATATTGCTGACACCTTACAAATGGTGCTTTACAGTTTCGAAAAAATTCAATGTATATATATATATATATATATATACATAACAAGTATTATATATAATAAGTTTAAAACAACAGTACATTTTGGTAGTCCAATTTGTATATAAAAAAATAAAATTTTAATATATAATGTTTTAAGATACAATAACACGCAGAACAAATATTAATTTAGAAGTCAAACAACAAAAATAAGAGTTATATTTTCAAATTTTCACAGGACTAGTTTCGATGGTCTTACCGATCCACCAGCCTCAGCTGCAAAAGCACAAATGAACCAGATAAGATATAATGATTAGATAAGATAAGATAAAACCTCGACAGGAGACAAGCTACTGGCGCCATCTGTTGATGAAACCAGAAATAAAACATAATTATTTTAAGGCTGAAGGCAAAGATGGATTGGAATTAGGGTCGTTAACTGGAACAGAATGATTTTTTGAATGTGAAATGCCTCTAGAAAATCCAGTTCACCAATGGAAGATGTTTTTTGAATAATTTTGGCAGCCAAAAAATTTAAAGTGTGACTTTCGAACCAACAATGTTGGGCAACAGAAAACTTCTGTGTTTCCTTTTTTCTAACATATGCTTCATGTTCCTTAAAGTGAAATTGTAATGCTCTCTTAGTTTGGGCAATGTAAATTAAACCACACTGGCAAAGAATCCTGTAAATACCCCAAGAATTCATATCCGGAATGGGGTCAGAATTTTATTGAGGATAGAATAAACGACCCGAAATTTAAATTTTTGTAAACTACGTGCAACTTTATAGCTAATTGATGTAAAGAAGGGAATGACAGCAGAACTTTTATAATTTCTTAAAACAAGAGTCTGCCTTTTGGTGTGTTGAGATGAGAATTTTTTAACTGTTTGATTAATAATGTTAGGTGAAATGATATATCTGTCAATAGCTATTATTCTTAAATAACTTAGTTCTTCATCGAGGGATAGTTTGGAGGAGCAAACCTGAAGAGCATGGAAAACGTAGGAATAAAATGAAGCTAACTTTTGTTTAGTCGGATGACATGATTTGAAGTGTGGTGGAAGGCAAACCGATGAAGGTTTGCGGTAAACCGTAGTGCTGAAGTTGGATGTGTTACGTGTGACCAGAATGTCGAGAAACGGAAGAGAGTTGCGAGTCTCAAGTTCAAAAG
Organism: Stegodyphus mimosarum; assembly: GCA_000611955.2. Classification (NCBI taxonomy): domain Eukaryota; kingdom Metazoa; phylum Arthropoda; class Arachnida; order Araneae; family Eresidae; genus Stegodyphus; species Stegodyphus mimosarum. The sequence continues at coordinate 207,384 of KK120591.1, read as the reverse complement.
TGAACTGAATAGCAGGATCAATGGAATTCATTGTTCAAAGAACTTTATTTAAATCAAATCATCGTTATTACCTTCAAATAGGATAAAAGTATCGTCTACGTAGCGGAACCATACCGGAAAGTTTAAAGTTTCAAATAATTTTGATTCATAATAATGCATGTAGATATCAACCAGGATGGGACTGAGGGAGCTTCCCATGGCTAATCGCTTAGTTTGCTTTTAATATTTATTATTGGAAAACAAAATACGTTTGTTTCAAACAGAGTTCAGTGAGAGAAATTAGCTCATCAATTTCAATGCAAGAGAAATGGAATTCGCGAAGTCTGGTTCCTAGACATCTCAATGCATCCTCCACTGGAACATTGGTGAATAATGATTTTACATCAAAAGAAACCATGAGTAAATTTCTAGGAGAAAGGTTTTTAACCTTTTTTACAAACTCTATTGAATTTTTTATGGTGGAAATGTTATTGTCTAATAGAGTTGAAAATCTAGAAACTAAATATTTAGCTAATGGATACGTGGAAGTACCTAAATTTGATACAATACGGCGGAAAGGAATACCACTTTTATGAATTTTGGGAAGAGCATATAATCTGGCACAATTCGCAACAGATGGGATAAGCGAATGTTTTGAGTTGCTTGAAAGGGTTTGTGAAGATTTGAACACAGCTCTTATTTTTGACAGGTCCGAAGGTGAAGGTTCTTTAGGGATCGGATTATATGGTCCTTCGTTTAAGAGTTTAGTGACACCATCGATTTAAGTGTTCTTATCAATGACGACTATCTGGCCACCTTTGTTGCCTTTGAAATGATAATATCCGGGTTATGAATTTCGCGCCTTGTAGCTCTTTCTCTTGTGGTTAGATTTGGTTTCAAAGGTTTATTGTTGAATTTCACATTATGAGCGATAAGATGCCTAATCATTTCTTTCTGTGAATCTGAAACTTTACTGAGCTCGATAGGAGCCAAAATCTTTGGAATCGAGGGTTTAGAGGTTTGCGAAAAATTAAAATTATATTTTAGAATTCTCTCTTGTTCTTCTGATACACTAGCATTAGAAATATTAAATATTGGCTTAATCTTTACAATGGGAAGATTTTTTTAACTACTTGAACTGGAAGACTGTAAAACAAGTTTTTCGAATTTAACTGCAAAGATGTTTTTATGACGGTTAACTGCATACTCCGTTCTAGACCAAAACTTTTGTTCAAGGGCAGTGAATTTTGGATATGAATTAGCGAGTTACAGATGAAACTTATTGACCTCATGTTCAGTTTTGAATAACTGTTGACGTGTATCCCTTATGATGGACCGAAGTAAGGCTAGTTTAACAAAATTCTTGAAATGCAACTGGAAGGTTTTTGATTAGATTTGATTTGAATGAAATTGGGGATTCGTTTTTTACATTTACACTTAAAAAAAGAGTGAAGATGATTGAGGAATTTCTGTCGTTTCAGGTGTAATTTAGTGAAACGATTAATGGATGAAGGCATTATAAACAATGCAGAAAATTAAACTAAATTAACTAACCAATAATAAAGTAAGCACAAAACAGCAGAAAAATTTCACACTGAAATGAATAGAAAACAAATTATTTGCAACTAAAATGCATAAAATCAGATTAATAAAAAATATTACTAATTACTGTTCGTAAAGTGTTAATTTTTTATGCTCGTAAATAATTTTTCGTTATAGCTTCAAAGAAAAATGAATATTATGCTAACTGATTTGTGACCCTAGATTTGTGAAATATCGTGGCATTCATCAGATACGGGAAAGACAAGAATTACATCAATAATTGTTTTTATAACGTCTCATTTTATTGTTTTCAGAGTTAATGATCTCAGAGTGCTTACATAAAATAAAATCGTTATTTATTGAAATGTTTTTTTGAACTATTAAACATAATATACCTGTATTTAACTTAGTGTCTTTGTTGTAAAGTAACTTTCACAGCTTTTGTTAGCAATGTTGCAAATGGAATTCTCTTTAATCGAACTGGTTTAGCAGATACGCTTAAACATATTCTTTCTGTAATTATTTTAACTTTTGTAATGTTCCTTCAGTGTATATCATTTTAATATTAAAATCTTCTGGACGATAATTATAAGTATTTATAAAGATAAAGGGGCAATAAAATATCCATTTGCTTGTTTAACTTTTAAAACGGAAACAGAGAATTTATTACATCGATGAAATCATAAAATCCGTGTTACTTAAATGCTAAACTGACTGCTTTTATATCTTCCAATAAAACCATTTCTGTAATTACGAGACTATTTTTTCATATGATGCTTTTATATAAGATCATAAACCCTATATATTTCATTATTTTAATTCCTGTTATTCACACATTTTCTACTTCTTTAATATGTGTATAATTGCCAATATATATTAAAATAGTTACTGCTTCTTTTAGGAGTATTTTTATTTTTTCCAATATATGTTCCAGTACTAATTATCAAAGTTCTTTGTTTTGTCCCCAGGTCATGATTTTTGTTTTCTTTTCATTTCTATAAACTCGATTTCCTTTAATTAAAATCTTGCCCATTATCGTATCAATGTCAAACATATTTTGCTTAGAAATAACGTCCGAAAAATAAAAATAACAATGAAGGCCATTTAGAGTTGTAAAACAATTATAATCCGTTTGATGACTAGATTAAAATTAAATTTATCTTGCTTTCGCATTCGATATGTCACACCATTTTAGACATTACGACATGATATCTGTAAATTCTTGTACTTGATATTGAATTCCGATATAATATTATTACCAAGGAAAAGATAACGAACTAAAATATTGATTGTAATTGCAATAAACGTTATTCACATACATTTTGAAATTACCCATTCACGGAATATGAAGTCACGAAAGCTTGAAGAATAAAAGAAATATTAAAGTAAATCGAATCATTGAAATTTTCTGGAGGTTCATAAAATATCATAAATATCAGAAAATCATTCACAACTGAATTAATTATTTTAATTCAATAATTGATTACAATTATTTTTCATTATTAATAAATAATCAATATCGAATCTTTGAAACATGTTCTAGGAAGTGAAAATAAATTTTGCGCAGTCTTCAATTATATGGAGACATTAAATGGGAAAAATTAGCCTTTCCTAGTATATATGTGTATTTTTCTGAGACGGAAAAATTTTATTCTGCTCTTAATGCTAAACGTGGTCGTTAAAATTATTTGTATGATTAAGAAAAATGCTGAAGTAAATAATTGAATAACTGGGAGATAAAGAAGAAAAATGAGGCTTTTATCAGAATAATTTAATTTTGCATTAAAAAGTACATTTACGTCCTATTCTACATTTACCACTCTATGTTAATTATTAATACTTGATAACTGTTAATTGCTCAGATACTAACAATGATAAATCGCACAAAAGGTACCTGCCTATAGATGTCTGCCTTCGTAAAAATTATACGTGTTTATGCCATATGTGCGCTAAATTACGCAAATGTCATACTGTAACCTGGGTAGCTGGGAACCGAACTCAGAACAAAATACCAATGTTTAGCGGCTTTACCACCCGTTCATCATTAAGCCCAGTTTACGCGCTAGACTTAAAGAACACTCAGCTGGATTTTAACCGCAACGTAAATGGCAATAATAATAGTTACAAGCCAGTTTTTTGCACTTAGTAACTGAAAGTGGCAAACTTCAACTAAAGACCATGCAAAAGTATAACTCACTTTATAAATGAAGAAACACACTAAATAGTCCTGTTCTGAAGCAGGAGGAGGAAATGCCATGGTAAATTGTTTTATCCTGTTGGGCTATGTTAGGTTGTCTGCTTGAAATTTATAGTACTATATATTGTCCCTAATGTCCCACAATAGTCTATTAATATAGCATGCATTCATATTAAACGAGTTCATCTAACTGCTAAATAGTTTTTTATTCTTGCTTACCATTGTTAGGGAATTTTATGGAAAGAAATAAGGAACGTCGATACCAAATTAAATCAATGATGCTTCCATTTCGCAACTGTTATAATGAATTCTGACATTCCTCCTATGTGTCATTTATGGTATAGTAGATAATACATCCAGCCAGATCCGTTGATCCATTGCCGGAGAGAGAATACTTGATTCTCAAAATATACTCGTATATATTTTACAAATACTGCAGGCCAATTTGTCAAAGAACTTCGTTTTAATTCATTTCAAAACGTCTTAAAATAGATACCGTATTATCGATTTTATACCATTTAAATCATAGAGAAAATGAAAAAGCTTCAAATAAATAAACGGTATTTTTCCATTTTACAATAAAAACAAACGGTCCAGAAAACTGGAGATGCAGTTCTCGAAACTCCTGTTTAGTGGAGTTTGGCTATTTTCATCAAATGCGAAGAATATGTTTCTGCGAAGAGTAGCGAACTGGAAAGTATTGAATTTCACTAAACATACGTGTAATTACCAGGCGAATTTACGACTTTTGTTCAATGAAATGCTTGTGTGCTCTTCGCCATTAATCGACATTCATTTGTTTCATTCAAGATTCGTAAACAAGAAGTTTACAGAAAACTGTGGCTTTCATAAGCTTTGCAATTTAGTTCTTTCATTTTTAGTGACAAAAGTCATTTTCTCAATGTCCGACAACTGTTTCCCGAACGTATTTAACTGCGATCCTCTCTCTCTAGAGGAAAAGAAAGTATAAAGCTCTTTATACTCTAGAAAATATATGCAGTTATTCAAACTAAAGAAAATACACATTTTTACAAAATGAACCAGAAAATAAACTGGAAAGCAAAAGAAAATATTCGAGATCTTCAGCTTAGAATCCGTATTCGAATAAAACGAGAACCCCAGAAGTCCCAAACTTAGCGTAACAACGTAATCTGACTCTGCAACGGCAAAATTATTCTGTAGAGATGCGAAATATGAGCCAATTTTTTTCTTCATTGTAAATGGTAATAACTTTCTGCTGACGCCATTTTCAAATGCGTCTTTGGCATTACATAAAGCTAAAGACATATCTTATCGCAAATTTTTGCCGGCTAAGGACTTTTACTATCTCTCCTTGTAAAAGAAAAAAAAGAACAAAGCTAATCCGTATTAGAAAGCATGTAGAATTCAGTAAGCTCTATTTATATGGCGTTTTCAAGGGAGGAAAAGCTTCAAGTTATTTAAGAATAAAAAAAGTTTATCTTTCAAGTAGTTTTAAGACAGGAACTTCAGCTTAATATCTGCATTATTTGTCTTAGATCTAAATTTTTCAACTACAAAACTTTATTTAAAGTCTACATGCAGTTGAAATGGAAATTTCAGATACTCTGACTTGTTTCCTGAATGCAACTTTTGAATGCATAGCTAAAAAAACTCGCTAACTTCCTTTTTAGAATACATTGAGGAATACATTTTAGAATACGTTTTTGGAAACCTCTTATCGATATATGTAAAAGCTAGCTATAAATTGAAGTTGCTGGAAACAAAATCAGATTTTGCGAACAATATGAAAAAAGATTTACTAAAAAATGAGTATGTTTTAATAATAAAATGACTACAAATAAAACCAAATACGTTGACGCCCTGCATATACTTATTTATGATATATATTTATTGTGCGGCTATATTAGAAATATGTTAGACTCTCGATTAACTAGGTTATTATGAGGAAGGAGATCCGAAAAAAGAAAGAGGAATAATTCACATTATAATTAAGAGAAAAATAATATTAACATTTTGGCCATCTTTTTAAGAAGTTTAATTTTAACAATTCATTTCATTTGGTTACGTAAACTAAATCGGCATTCAGAAGAAGAAAAACACATTTCAGAGTAAAAAAGGAAAAATCAATGCTTTTTGTTTTTATTATTCTTGTATTTTGATAGTTACAATGGGAAACAAGAGGTTAAAGGCTGAGAATTTATATTTCGACTTAGCAATTTAGTTTTAGCGCATGATTTAAGAATGTTTATATATTCCAGATTACATACAACTAAATTACATACTGTTGGTGATAAAAACAATTATTAAATATTAATACTGCCAGAAATAACCACCGACCCCAGGACTTCGTGGGTCACACGTTATTGAAATATCGTTTCAGAACAAAAAAAGCTTTCTGAATCTTATATCGTTAAATTATACGAAAGTGATGAAGTAATTCTCCGTCTGTTACAAGACTCTTTGTTGAAGTGAAAAAACTAGTTGATTTCAAAATTCAAACGCATTAAAGTTCGCAATCTTGGAGGTCTGATAGGGCTAGTTCTAAAGGTGCCTGTTGCTTGAAACTGTTCTGTGCAGTCCCTGTACAAAGTCGTTAAGACGATTAGAACACAAAAATATAAATTATATATAGTTATAAATATAATTAAATTAAGCTTATAATAATTTTTCCTTAGCAATACTTAAGTAACACTAGAGTATGAGGCAGAGCTCTGTAAATGGAGATTTCTTTAATGTAGTACACAGAGATTTAATAAATAACTTTGTATAGGAAACAAGTATGATATTCCCTAAACATTTAAGATATCAACGCACTTTTTCGAAATGAAAATATTACGTGTACAAAATTAATTACATACTAATATTAATGAATGAAGATGATAATTGCATGAGTGAAAATCACTTTTATTTCTTAAATACTGCGACATTCTCTGCTATCAGTGTATATATCCCATACATTTATTCTAACTTTTGTATTTCTCATAGAAATTTTGCTTTAAACGATAGTTTGTTATTGCAATTTCTCCATTGCTCCGCAGCAAAAAAAGCTTACTTTTTAAAGCCAAGGCCTGGTAATCCTCAACCCGCTTAATCCGTGTGTTCAGTTAATCGAGAGTTGACTGTATTTTACAAAAGGCCAAAAATATAGTCATTTGAATTCGTTGTTTGTTTAAAAAAAAGATATTTTGCTACATATAAAGGAGAAAATATTTTCTCATGTCTTAAAATGTCAGATATTACTCGAACAAAGCTAATTTTAAATCAAAATGAGCAAACCTTATTTCTGCGGCCTCCGCCTCCACTTCCTATCAACATATTTCCTAATTTCAAGAAACGACTTGTATTCCAGAAGTCTAAAAAGACATAAAGTGATTCAAAATTTTTGTTAGGAATTTAGGATTACAGTGCATTTTGCGGAAATTCTAGAGAAAAGTAGCGAATATGAATTCAAATGCGAAATTACCCTATGATAACGATAATAGAAATTTTAAAACATGCAAAAACATCCGAAAATTTTGGGCTTATTTGACATTTGTGTGAAACAAAAAATTCGATTTTTCGATAAATGAAATCTTAGACCCTAAAATTCGCAAAAGTAATAACTGCTGCCCTAAGTATAAACAAAATGTTTGTTTAACTAAGTGGAAAATTCGCTAACAGATCTCTAGATTGGTAGCTTTAACTGCAGATATGTTAACATCGTTTGAAATGCATGCAATTAGAATAAATGTTTATGCAGGAGAATATACGAATTCATCATGGTCCATATCAGCCATCACGGTATATATCATCATTTTAATGACATATTAGGAACATAACAGGAATACCACTGAGGAATAATAATACAAATGTAAAAGAATGATCGAAAACATATTTCTTGATGCAGTCTGGTTTTCGTAAATAAATTGTAATGAATAAAAATTTCGAGTTGTTTTATGCTACTGCAAATGAATTAATATTAAGTAATATTGAATTTGAGACTGCGAAGTTTATTTATTTCAGCTAGCAAATTTATAACTTAATCGCATGCAATTCCATTCGGTATCAACAAACAGTAATTGTTAAAAAAGGAGCCTTTAAAATTTCTCGCATAGTTATCGTTTGTGAGAAGCACACTGCAACTCAACTCTTCTCTAACCAACAACGCCTTCGAGCGAGCCGAGAGAACGTTGTATCCCGTAACATGCTAACGATGTATTCTAGAGATAAAAAATTTGAATTGTAACTTTTAATGTTGTTTAAATATATTCTAGTGTTAGTCTACTTGTGGCCTGTTTATTCTTATGCTGTTTCTAATTTGAATGCTGTTTCAACATTGAAGAAAATACAGTCACAGCCGGAAGAAAAGGTAGGCTGAATTTTGATATCTCACTTGAAATAAAAACTTTTAAAAAATAAAAAAAAATTATTAAGTAAATTTTTTTAACATTTTACCCTAGGCGGGACGGTGATCTGTATTACGCAATATGATATAATATGTCTGAAATATATTTGAATATCATATTTAGTATTGAATTTGAATTAAGCATATAAACGTATCATAATTTAAGTAAAATGGCCACTGAAGCATTAACTTTGTGTATTCGAAAACGATCAACATTAAGAGCGTCAGTTACGAAACTTTGTTCAAAAATTGAAGCAGAAATTACAAAAACAAAAGTAACTGCAGCTGATAGTGAGCTTGAACTTTATTTGGAACAATTAAACGACAAATTTGAAAGTCTTAAATTTGTAGATGCTGAAGTGAAAAGTTATTAGATTCCAAAGATCTTGATAAAGAACTTCAGTCCGCCGAAGAATACAGAGAAAAAATTATTACATGGAGATTTAGAGCAAACAAATATTTACGATGCTGTGAATCAAATGAATAAGTCAGTCGACTCTTCCCATTCATCTCTTAATTTGGATACAAATCCTCAGCAAACACTAAATGTGAAATTAACAATTCCAAAATTTTATGGAAAGTTAAGTGATTGGCTTACATTCTGGAACTCATTCGAAACATCGATACATAATAACAAATCACTTGACGATGTTAGTAAATTCAATTACTTAAAAGCCCATTTAGCTGGAACTGCTTGGGAAACTATAGAAGGTTTTTCTATTTCAATCGACAATTATAAAAAAGCTGTTTCGTTACTTGAAGAAAGATTTGGAAGGAAAGCAGTTTTGATACACACACACATGAAACAGTTACTAGAAATACCCACACTTAAACGTTCTAGTGACGTAGTGAATTTTCGGAAATTGTTTGATAAAATTCAAATTAATATTAGAAGCTTAGAATCGCTAAGTGTAAGTTCGAACACGTTCAGCGCGTTATTAGCACCTGTAATCTTTAAGGCATTATGGAGTGATTTAATATTCGAATTTAATAAAGAATTAGGAGATGAGTATTCTATTAATGAACTAATTGGCAGTTAATAGCTAAAAAATACAACAGTTAATAGCTAAAAAACAGAGTTGCACTTTCATAACCCCCCAGTACCACATCAAGATACATTTACGTTTTCCAGACCGTCTGGCGCGCGATTAGATAAGCAAAAAGAAAAGTCGCGTCCCGTGACAGCTTCTGAGGTATTAACGAGCAATTTGCCCCTGAAATCTAAACATTGTACCTTCTGTGGAAAGGATTCACATTTAAGCAAAGATTGTTTATACGGAAAGGATTTACCATATGAAAACAAGAAATCACTTCTGATTAAAAACGGAATTTGTTTCCGGTGCTTGAAATCTTGTCATATTTCATCTCGATGTTTATCAAAGGTCAAGTGCAGCATATGTGGCAGCAAAAGACATTTGGAAATAATGTGTTACTCTGACAAAAAACAGTCTAGTGATGATGGCGTAATTACTGAAATAAAGGAAGTTTCTGAGAACACTGTTCTTTCGAACAATAACTGTTCAAGTGAAGTTTATCTTTAAACTTTGATAGCGTATATTACGGAAAGCAATATAAAATATCTTGTTAGAGTAATTATATACATGGGTAGCCAATCAAATTACGTGTCTAAATTTGTTGCTAACCGGTTGAAATTAAAGGAGAAATATCTGTAAATCATGGTTTATTCGGAGGAATTACACATACAGAAAAGCACCAAAAATATCGCGTTAAACTCGCAAATATAGATGGAAGCTTTAATTGTGAATTACAGGTTTTAGACGAAAATAAAATTTGTGCTTCTGTTACTAAGTTGAATGATTCGCATTGCTTAAACCAGTTAAAAGATCTTGGTATTTTAATAAGTGATACAGTTATAAATGATAAATCTTGTCTATATGAAAAAAATTCGGATGAAATCCATTTGCTTATTGGAGCTGACTGTGCGGGAGAATTAACGGGGAACATAAAGCATGTTTCAGGAGGCTTAGTTGCCGTTCATACTCTCTTGGGGTGGACAGTAATGGGTAAATATAAGAAAAAAGATGCTTCGGCAAACAGTTCAACGCTAGTATTGTCACTTCACGTGAATAACGCAAAAATTAAAGATCTCTGGAGTTTAGATACGTTGGGTATTAAAGATAGTTTCGAAAAACGCACTAAATCAGAGACCCAAGAACTGGCTTTGAAACATTTCAGAGAAACACTTAGCAGAGACAGTAATGGCAGATACAAGGTTCATTTACCCTGGTTATAAGGACATCCTCCTTTACCTGATAATAAAGAGTTAGCTCAAACAAGACTTAAAAGCACAGTGAAATCTCGTAAATCAAAGAATCGATTAGATGAATATGAAGAGGTTTTCAATCAGTGGGAAAAAGAAGGTATCATTGAACAACTTGATCAGGAAAAGTTGGGTATACATTATTTGCCTCAAAGAGCGATATTTAAGAAGAACTCTACCACTAAAGTTCGTCCTGTGTTTGATGGTTTTGCTAGAACTAGCAGCTCCGTATCATTGAATGACTGCATTGAAAAAGGTCCCAATCTAATTGAGATGATTCCGACAATTTTAAATCGATTTAGGTGGGGAAATATCGGAGTTGTTGCAGATATCAAGCAAGCCTTCTTGCAGATAAGCCTAAACGAAAACGATAGAGATGTTTTACGGTTTATGTGGTGGAAAGGTGGAGATTCCGAACAGTTAATCACCTACAGACATTGCAGAGTCGTATTCGGTATTTCAAGCAGGCCCTTTTTACTTGCCTCTGTTTTAAATCATGTTCTAGATCAGGTAGAAGAGCCTTTGAATGGAATTGCAATGAAACTGAAAGATTCATTTTACGTGGATAATTGTGTTACAAGTCTTGACTCTGTTGCTGGCTTAGAATATTTCAAAAGAGAGTCCCAAAAAATTCTAAAAGCTGCTAAATTTGACTTACGTGGATGGAGAACTAATTATCTTCCTGAGACACAAGATTTCTTTAGAGATAGCTCAGCTTATTTAGATGAAAACGACGCATCGGGTTTAGGTCTCACATGGGATACTAAGAATGACACCCTGTCATGCCAATTGATAGAAACTGAGAAGAACGATGAACCGATTACTAAACGAAAAATTTTGTCTAAAGCACATCAGTTATTTGATCCCATAAGTTTCACTTGCCCGATAAACGTTAATTCCTAAACTGTTTCTTCCGGAAATCTGGAAGTTGGGAATTTCGTGGGAGTCTAAATTACCGGAAGATTTAATTAAAAGATTTTAAAAATTTGAAGATCAGTTACCAGAAATTAAAAACCTCACTATACCTCGCAGACTATCTGATTTAGAACTTAGTGAATCCGACATAACACTGCATACATTTTGTGACGCGTCTAAGTTTGCATATGCGACTTCTTAGAGCTGAAAAGGAAGGAAAAGTAACTTGTCAATTAATACAAGTTAGATCAAGAATTGCTCCTTTGAAGGGATTATCGATTCCGAGGATGAAATTGCTAGCATGTCTTATTGGGTCTAGATTAACCAATGCAGTGAAGAAAGATTTGAAGTTAGAAAATATTTAGTCAGTCTGTTGGTCCGAGAAAATATTCAGTCAGTCTGTTGGTCCGATTCCATGGACGTGCTGTATTGGATCAAAAGAGAAGGTCCGTGGCAAACATTTATATTTAACCGCGTAAATGAAATTAGAACTCTATCAGAATCCAATGAATAGAAGTTAGTTCCTGGATCTCAAATTCCTGCCGACATACCATCAAGAGGTTGCTCAGTAAAAGCCTTACTAAAGCAAAAATGGCACGAAGGAACTCCATGGCTTAGAGAGTCTAAAGATAAATGGCCGGATTATGATGTCTCAGCTAACGAAGATGTGGTAAATGCAGAAAAGAAGAAAACTATAGTGTCTCACATGAATCAGAGTAATGATAATTACTATGACTACATATCCTCGTATAAGAGAATAATTAGAATCACTAGTTGGATATATAGGTTTTATAGGAATTCTAAGACACCTAACAAAATTTCAGGAGAACCATTTGCTGAAGAGCTTAAAAAAGCTGAACTTACAATTTTGAAAAAAAGTTCAAGAAGACTCTTTTCATAGTGAGAAAACTCAACGTCTAAAATCATTGTCGACATTTACAGACCTGATGGAATTTTGAGAATTAAAACAAAACTTCTTTTGAGAGACGACGATGAAAATTTCAGAGTAACGATTGTTCTACCATCAGATCACCATATAGTTAAATGCCTGATTCTGTCTAAACATCAAGAACTTGGACATTGTAGAGTACAGTCGCTAATGGTAGCTTTGAGGGAAAATTATTGGATACTGAAAAGTAGACGAACTATAAAAGCAGTAATCAAAACGTGCATTGTTTGTCAAAGATTTAGAGTCAAACCGCCTGATATTCCAGTAGGAATGCTCCCTGAAGATTGCGTAAAAATGCATGCATTTTCGAAATTATTGGTGTGGATGTAGCAGTACCATTACTATTGAAAGAAAGAAGGTATGGATCCTAATTTTAACCTGTGCAGTTTATAGAGCAGTACATTTAGAACTTCTGACTTCTCTATCAACAGACAATTTCTTATTTGCACTTAGAAGATTCATAGCTCTTCGAGGTCGCCCTTTAGTGATATACTCAGACAACGTAATTAACTTTACCGGAACTGAAAATTTATTGAAAAATGTCGATCTAAAAAGATTAAAAATATCTATTTATCATATTACATGGAAATTCATTCCTTCAGCAGCCCCATGGTGGGTAGGTTCTTGGGAGAGGTTGATTGGCATTCTAAAACGAATTCTGAAAAACGTTTTAGGGCGAGCATCTCTAAACTATCAAGAAATGGAAACCGTTCTTTGTGACTGTGAAAGCTAACTAAATTCTAGACCTCTAACCTATATCAGTGAAGATCCAGAGGACTTAAACCCATTAACACCTGATCTATTTTTGAAAGAGAATCGTCTTAGTAATACAACTGATTTTGATGAAATAAAAACTACTAGCAAAGACTTGAAAAAAAGATTGGTTTACAGAAGAAAGCTGATGTCCGATCTTCGAGTCAGATTTCGAAATGAATACTTGGGACAATTGTACCTAAGGACAATAGCTCGAAATAGATTTTATGTCCCTAACGTCGGAGATATTGTATTAATATGGACTGATAACCTCAAAAGATTGTATTGGCCTTTAGGAAGAATATTGTCGATTTTCACCAGCAAAGATGGAGTAGCTAGAACAGCTAAAGTGAAAACTAAAGCAGGACTTGTGACTAGAACCCATCAAAAGACTGTGTCCTTTAGAACTGGATGTTGAGAACCATGTCGCCAATGTGGAGAATGTTATGTTAAAAGGAGAACCTTCTGTGAATCAAAGGAATTCCGATTACCGTCTTGTTACAACAAGAACTGGACGTGTTGTTCAACCTTCCTCAAGATATGGACAAAAAGGTGTTGAGTTCCGGATTAATGTTCCCGAAACTCAAAAGGGGGAGTGTTAAAAACGGAGCCTTTAAAATTTCTCGCATAGTTATCGTTTGTGAGAAGCACACTGCAACTCAACTCTTCTCTAATCAACAACGCACTTCGAGCGAGCGGAGAGAACGGTGTATCCCGTAACATGCTAACGCTGTAATCTAGAGATATAAAATTTGAATTGTAACTTTTAATGTTATTTTAAATATATTCTAGTGTTAGTCTACTTGTGGCCTGTTTATTCTTATGCTGTTTCTAATTTGAATGCTGTTTCAACATTGAAGAAAATACAGTCACTGCCGGAAAAAAAGGTAGGCTGAATTTTGATATTTCACTTAAAATAAAAACCTTTAAAAAATAAAAAAAAATTATTAAGTTAATTTTTTTAACAGTAATATTAATCAAAAACTTTTATTGCTTTTGTAGATATTTTGATCATATTAAATGTTATTAGGATAAATTTATGACCTGTGAATTAAGACCTGTGAAAAAGATATAATAAATAATTACAGAAGCAATGAAGTGCATTTCAAATCAAGCAAAATATTTTGATAATATTTCTGGCAAGTCTGTCTTCGGTCAAGAACGTTTGTTTAAATGGAATACATTCCCTTCTATTTTATGAGTTCTATTCTCGGTTAAGAGATTACCGAAACTGATATTCAAGAGATCTCTCTATATATTTTTCATTCACCGAAAGATTCTAAGAATTTAAATTCCTTAAAGAGTGATAGACTTCGAAACAAAAATCTGAAACATAAAATAGCTTTGTAAACTATTAGCAATAAAATTGAAATAGAATTAAAGAAAATGTCGCTACACCAATTAAAATCGCAGCATTATGTACGATAAAAGATCTATATTGTTTCTTAGATTTATAGCAATGCAGATGAAATAATAAAACTTTTAAGTACATTAGACAAAGAGGACATGCTGTTATCAGTATCGAGTGAGGTAATGGTAAGATGATCTGTTATAGAAACAATGGAGTTAAGAAAATTACGGGATGATCTCGTCCAGATAGCTGCAATGTGTTTTCAATGTTTATCTAGTCCAACTACTAGTGGCCTTTTTTATGCCAGTGTGTGCAATACTTTATAGCAGAAGTCTTCAGTTGGTAAAAGATCTGATGAACGTACTGGCCGAAGCAAAACTATAAACCGCTGTATGTCGAGTAAGTGCTGGATGTTGAGCAAGGTAAATGATGATACATTTTTCGGTTGGGATGTGGCTCAAGAGTTTTCTGAAGGTATGTGCCACCTAAGTGTCTTAACAGATCTTTAGCAAAATGCTGAGAATGATAAACCTCTCATCCAGTCGCAATTCATCAATGCCTCCTAAATATATATTTAAGAGGCAGTGACCTCATACTATAGCTTTCTGTGCTGGACTGGTATGAGGGTTCTTTAAGATAACAGTCCTTCGAGTGCTTCCTACAGTAGCCTCAAAAGCTCAGATATCCATCCAGTGTATTTGAGTTTTGATTGATGCAAAAGTGAGATGTTATCGTTTGAGAATACGGCGTTATGCCATTCATGCGACTGTTTACAATACTTCAAAGCGCCACTGTAGTCATAGACGCTTGTGCTGTAGCTTTATAGGTATACAAAACAACAAAATTTTGATCTGTTACCCCAAAGGTGATCTGTACACGCAGTCACTTCTTAATGTGCCTCACAACGCATTGTGTATGCTAGGTTGCGTATACAGCTGTATGGTTCGTATGGGTCATTCGCGCAAGATGTTTGTCTTTTCAGTCACTAGAGCGGCAAAATGGTCATTAGCTTGCATATAGCTCTGTCCGCCTTTATTGGCCCCTGAATTCCAATTTCGTATGACAGAAATTCTATTTGGATCAAAGCAGAGTGCGATTTTTCGATGATGGTTTTAAATTTACTTCCCACAACAAGCCGTAATTTCTGTCCTCTTAACAGATGCATGCTTTAAGCTTATAATCAAATAACAAGAAGAAAATGGAAATTCGTCCTTTCTTCTTTTCTCCACCAGTTCTAGTTGACTTTATATGTGCCCTTTATTTGCTGGTTTGCAGTGTTAATCATTTTTATGTTTTACCATGCTTTGTGTTTTTATGAGCATTTCACGTTTATCGGCATTTTCATTCATGCTATTTATTGCAAATTAATTGGCTAGTAATATATACTGAATGCAGTACAAGAGATAAAATACGTATATTTCGGTCACAATTTCTTCAACATAGGAAAAACGTGCTTACAGGGTGAGATATTGTTTTTAATAATATTAAATAATAAACTGAGCTCATTAATTATCCGGCAGCTGACAAATTAATAATCGGCTAAAAATAAGATTCCTACCTTCAGAACTGAGACTAATAATTCAAAGTAACCTAATGATAATTAAAATAAATGACATCTTATTTATTACATAATTATTCTATTGATGATAAAAAATGCTTTCTGAAATATGTAAAAAAGAGGATTAAGATTACAATTTTTAATAATTAATTTCCATCACTTATTATTGAAGTCGGACTCTTTAAAAATTAGTCGGATTGTTTCCACTCACAGAAAACATAAATCATAAATTTAACCAAACTTTGCTTCTTTGTGCAAAAGCAATCATTTCTCATGGTGATCCATCACATGTTTTTATTGAGGTTGGCGTTCTTTCACCCGAATATTGTCTAACTGTATTTCTCCACTGAAGACAGAAAATGAATTATTAGTGTATTATTCCATATTCCGTTAAAGGAAGAAAAATATAGGAATATTTACATTAAACCGAAAATAATTTACAGTATTAGCATGCGAAAAATTTTATTTTTGCAGAAGTAATAATAAGTACTTTCGATTTAATATAGTACCGCTAAAGATAAAATTATCTGACCTTGTAACTGAATTATTAATATTACTTTTATAAAAGAATAATAGGTACATTTTATTCGCGTGGTAGGTGTTCGTAATGTAAATTAAGTATTCCACAAATGAATCTTCTATGCAGCATATATTTGACCTGAGGAAGAGATAAACTGAAGAAAATAAACTATAGACACTGGCTGGTTAAAAGCAAATTGTTAAAATAATATGTCTAACTTTGAAATTCTAAAAAAAATTTAAATTTAGAAATTTTTGATTCTCTTAAAGGATTAATTTATAAGTGATAGAAGCAAAAGTAGAAATTTTAATAATTGTTTAAGAAATATGTCAATAAAAGAATTCAGAGAATTATGAAAATTAAATAAATTGTGTGCTATAAGTTGAAGTAGATTAAATAGGTTGAAGCATAGCTTTTCATCGTTGCCATCACTTACCACCACAGCAGCTAATCGCCCATTTGTTGAATCATGTAGAAGATTAAGATTTTCGGAGGTAACATGAAAAAATAAAACTGTACCCTAGCAGGGAATCGAAGCGTGGATTTTCAAAATTTTGCAGATGGATTCACTTATAGCAGCGTTTCTCAATTTGTGATACGCGGGGCCACAAGTTGTTCTCGACACCTGCTCTTGTTATCTTCCTAGAATTCCAAAAACAGACGAAAAATAAATTTCAAATTTAATGCGTGTGCCATATTATAGCTGAAAAATCTCAGAGTTTGGAAGTTACACATGGAAATCCTCTATTATTTTTTCTCCGAAAATCGAAATTTTATGAAATTTATTACTGATAATTTTATTATGGATTTCCCACTCTAGTCTTAGCAACAAAAGAGGGATTTAAAAGAAAGGCTAGGATTGTACTGCCCATAGTTTCCATAGTGTGCCATTCTTTGCACATTACCAAATTACATTCTTTGGATCATTACCAATGAAAATAGAATATAATGAAATAAATAGTTGCGCTTTAAAAATATAGTTTAGTTTGCTTTTACACATCTTTTCAATCACAAATTCAAGCAAAGTACTGAAATCAGCTTCGGATACTGATTTCAGACTTAAGCATACTAGCATACATTAATCATGAAATAACTGTGCAAGAAATATTTAAAACGAATAAGAATTTTCGATATTGACTATTTTAATATCGATATAAAAATAGTTGAATTTTAATTAATTGTTGAATACAATGTAAGCATACTGGTAGTAACGTGTGCTAAAAAACTTTATTTCGAAATGTGCAAAAAAAAAAAAAAAGTGACAGTTTTACATCTCCCGTTCTACTGGGCCGATTGCCGAAATTCAAATTGTGTTTTCCATGTCTCGAAAGCGCGGCTTGGAATATATATTAGATTTATATATAGCTTCGTTCTAATAGAGATATTTTGACACAAAATATTACTTTTTCTGAAATAACATGCCAATGTTTTCCATATTTCGATTCTACGACTCAAATTATGCCAACATATTAAATTTTGTAAAATTTTGTGCGAAATTTACGAAGAAATTTAAACATTTAACTTAGTCCATTTTTTTTTCAGTTTGCGCTAAGAATAATTCACTTGGCGAACTTCTTAATACCTGGCAGCCTATTTTCCTAGTGCAGGACGGAAAAAAAGTCACATCTTTCCTACGTTTTTACATTGTGGATGAGCGGAAAAAAAGTCACATCGTTCTTACTTTCAAATAATTTTAACAATGTGTCTAAACCGCATTTTCGTTATTATCGCTTTCAATAAATGTGCCAAATTTCTAAACGCGCCAATATATAAATTCATTTATATCTTCGGAAATTTTGAATAAAAAGTTCTAATTGTTTTCAGGTATGCTTATAAATACATCTACTTTAAGATGACTGTAAAATTTTATAGGTTATAATTCAAAATTTGTTTCGAAAAATTTACAAAATTATTTAAAAAGCAAATTTTAAAAATAAATCATAAAAATGGGTAAATTTTATTTGGAATGAACCTAAATTTCGAACTGTGTAGGAAAGAACCAAATAATTTCATGAAAAAGGAGACATTAATAAATACATACCAGATTGAATAAGCATTGAGGAGCTAAAATTTTGAGAGCCAATTGTTTAAAATCTACTACTTCTAGTTTTACAAAACTTGGCAGTTTGGCATAAATTGAATCGTAGAATCGAAATATGGAAAAAAAAATTGGCATGTCATTTCAGAAAAGTCAGATTTTTGTGTCATATTACGTATATTAGAACAACGCTATATGCAAATCTAATACATATCCTAAGTCGCGCTTTCGACACATGAAAAACGAAAGTTTGAATTTTGTGAATCGGCCCAGTAGAACGGCAGATATGGAAGTATCCCATTTTTTTTTCGCAGCGTACAAAAATAGCGCAGTCTGCAGAGCATTCTGGTTTATAAAAGTGGTCCTCACTTCAAAAATGTTTGAGTAACTCTGATAATACTATGACAGCATACATGGAGAAACGCGGTAATTTCATAAAGAATGGTATCAATGCTTTTCTGGATTATGTCTATCAACTTAGTGAGTTTTACATGTAGACGTCACACCATTATACTATATGTAATCGTGACATCATTGTATTGACATCATTTTATATGTAAGCATGACATCATTATAATTAATATATATACACACACCCATATAATACTGCATTTTCCTTTTAATTAATCCTTTTTAATAATTCTATTTTAAATATGCTAATGAGTAAGTTCATTTCAATAGTATTCTAACTACTTTTTAAAAGGAGATAATAAATTAAATAATCTACTATAAAATAAATTATTATTTTATTACTTTGCAGATTTAGCTCACGCATTAGGCAATATCTTACAAATAATTTACTTGTTTATTTAAATCTTTGATTATATATATACAAGAAGAATCATAGTTAATAGGTCAGAAATTCAAATAAAACTATGAATTATTAAAAATGTTTTAGTCAGAATTTCAATTAGTATTTTCTACACCTCTATTGCTTTAAAAACATAAAAATCTGTACAGAAAAATCCTTAATCGCAGAAAAACAAAAATCAAAAGTAAAAAATTTAAGCATTGAAAGAATAGCTATTGTCATGGATCGCAGATTTATCGACTTAACCAATCTACCGTCATTTAACAACAGCTAAATTAATTGAGAGTGTTTCCTTTTTCTTCTAAATAAGTGACTTCTTCCTTCCAAGTAAGCATCAAATTCTTAAGCTACTTAAATTTAAAAGATAATTTACTAATTTATTTTGTTTATGAAGATTCTTAAATGGTCTAATGTCTTTATTTTGATTGAGTATTATTCGTGACGTATGATTTGGCTGTAGTAGAAATATAATTTGATGCTTACTTGAAAGAAAGAAGAAACACTCTCAATTAATTTTGTTGTTAATTAATAAACCGATTGGTTAGTTGTCTCAATTAATTCTCCTTGATAAGTCGATTAATCTGCGATCAATGACAAAAAGTGCATTTTCTACTTAATTTTTTTCCGATGAAGGATTTTTCTTTATATATTTTTATGTTTATTAAGAATAGAGGTCTCGAAAATACTAATTCAAATTCTGACTAAAAATTTTTAATAATTCACGGTATTATTTGAATTTCTTTTTTCTTGGAGATGGTATATAAAAAGTTTTCTAATTATAAATTATTGGTTTATTACTTTGCAGCTTTAACCAAAGTCATAGCCTTTTAAATTTACTCATAGTTACTTTTATTTAGAATATACATATATCCGGGCACATACCTAAAGAAGTGAATCTGGCAGGTGACGTAATTTGATGCGCAGCCGAAAGCTATAAAAGTGTTGGGAGTTGTTTGTCAGATCATATTTATGCATTTGTGAACAATGAGTAAATCAAAGGAGCTTAGTGACTTTGATCGCAGCAGTATAGTGGGATGCTTCTTTTCTGAAAAATCAGTTCTTGAAATTTCGGACATTCTTCTGAAGCGAAAATCTATTGTGAGTGAGGTAATTGTGGATTGGAAACAACTAAGCTGTAAAACTAGAAAAAAGAAGCGGCAGGCCGAATAAATTAGCGAACGCAGCCATAGAACTTTGAAAAGAGAACTGAAGTAAAATAGAAAGTCCTCGCTAGTTGAAATCACTCAAGAGTTCCAATCAGGCATTAGTTCTAACAGCAGGACTGTTCGTCAGGAGTTAAACAACCTGTAATTCCATGGTGATGCAACTGCTCACAAGCCGAAAATCACTCCCCAGAATGCGAAGCGGCGTTTGCAATGGTGCAAAGCTCACCGTCATTAGACTGTGGACGTGTAGTAAAATGTTCTCTGGAATAATGAATCTCGCTTTGCAATCTGGCAGTCCGAGTGACGCGTCTGGGTCTGGCGTATGCCCGGCGAACGCTTCAAGTGATTGCACTGTGCCGCCTATACTTTACTAAGTTTGGTGGTGGCAGCATGATGCTGTGCGGTGTTTTTCATGGTTTGACCTCGGTTCCTTAGTTCCTGTGGTTGGAAGCCTGAACTCTGAGATGTGCGTGTACTGTCGTCTCGCGCCATTCCGAGCACGAGGCTGGTTTGTTTTTTCCTTGAAATACTCACCATAGCAGGAAACTAATCTTCATACACTTAATATTTTTATCCATACATTTATTATACATCACAGCACAAAACACAAATAAAACAAATATCACTATTACAAATTAAGATATATACATAAAAATTAATGTCTAGTTATCTCTCTCATACGGTATGCTTGCCGAATTTTTTTCCTCGCAAGTCCCAAGTCCACATTTTTCACTGAAAGTATCTTTACTTTGAAACCCACAAGGAAATCCCTCTTTCCGGGGGGACAGCACAAAATGACGAGTAAAACCAGAGAGCAAAAAAGGTCATCAGAGCAAAACAAAGTGTCATGTTGAGAGTTATAAACAACAACAAGAAAAAAAAATACAAAACATAAACACTTCCACATGCTCAAATTTCTATAGTAATACAAACAAAAGAATTGCAATACCAATACAACTCTTTGACACTTCTGCAATAAATGCTTCTTTTTCTAAAGCTACTATAATAATACAATAATAACAATATAATAGCATGTCAGTAATAGATATTTCCTTTTCTAGAGGATAATAATAGAAAAATAAACGTTGCAATATCAATACAACTCTTTGACATATTAGCATTGAACATTATCCTTTCTAGTGTTACCACAACAAACCAAAAAATAATAAAAGCATTACAATGAACTAGCTTTTTTTCAATTTCTTTCCCTTTATTGATCTCTCATATATTCGTGAGGGATTCTAGACAAAGCGTCTGCATCTGAGTTTTTAGCTCCTGGTTTTTAGCTTATGCATTACCGTCACCTGAAATCTAGACAGCGCTAATGCCCATCTTTGTAATCTAGCATTACGAGGTATCCCTTCGATGAAATACTTTAAAAGGAATATGCAACACAATTTTGTTTTGTCGATATGCAACACAATTTTGCTTCCATAAGGCCATGTTTCGAATTTGTTTCAAGCCCAAATAATAGCATACGCTTCTCTTCATACTCCATTTGGACTGAGTGCCAGTTAATTTCCGACTAGCGAACGTTATAGGTCTCCATATTCAACTCGTTGCAGTAAACACGCTCCGATATCTATCAGTGAGGCGTCTGCATTACTTTCAAAAGTTTCCGAATATCCGGTGTATATAAGGATGATGCCGCACACAATGCATCCTTTAATTCTCGTAATGCCTTCTCGGCTGCAGCCTCCGAGGATATATCGTTACGTATAGACTTTCCCGTAAGATCAGTTAACGGCTTAGACATTTTTTCATAATCTGGAACATACTCTCTATAGTAATTGTATAATCCTAACACTGATCTTAATGCCTTTTTGGTTCTAGGTGACTTGAAATTTTTAATCACCTGCAATTTCTCCGGATCCGGGCCGTGTCTGCCCGACTCTACTATATGACCTAAATAATTTAATTCCGACTTAGCAAAAGGGCATTTCTCTAAATTAAACGTAAAGTTTAATGTCTGTAAAGTACTCAGAATAGCTTTTAAATGTTTAAGATGGTCTTCCGACTTTGACGAATAAATAGTTATGCCGTCAATGAAACTTCCAGCATAATCACTGTGTGGTCTAAGAGTCTGATTCATAGCTCTTTGGAAGGTTGTGTCAGCACCTGACAAACCGAACGGCATCGCTTTCCATTGATATTAACCCTTCCGAGAAACAAAATTCGTAAGATGTCTACTTTCCTTCTCCTTAGGGATTTCCCAATACCCCTTAAGAATATCTAGCGTAGACAAATAATGTGTGGCCCCTGCCTTATACCGAAGCTCTTCTGCATTTTGCATAGGAAATGGGATTGCTTCTGCGTTAAGTCCCCTGTAATCACAACACAAACGTACGCTTCCGTCTTTTTCTCTACGCACACAATAGGCTAAGCTATCTTTACTGTGAAAGATTCAATTAAACCGCTTTCTAACAAATAATCAATTTTTTTTTCAACCTGTGGTTTCAGCGCCTCATGTACCTTACAAATATGAGGTGGCTTTCTTTCAACTCCTGGCCTTAACCTGGTACTGTGGGATCCTACTTTCGCAAGTTTAATTTCCCCTTCGAACACCACATGAAAAGATTTGATCAATCTGCTCAACTGATCTTTCTGTGCTCTATCTAAATGCTCCCATTCATCTGAAATACCAATCCTATCTAACTGCTTTTCTACTCTCGCTTTTCTTTGAATAGGCGCATGCTGTACCTCTCCAAATTCTGCGTCAGCTTCACAAATTACTCCTACTGCATTTATGGGTTGCATGTATTTCCGAAACTTATTTTGATGCAGATGTCTAACCGATTCATCCGGCAATTTCACCAAATACGAATGTGGAGATTTTTCTCAACTGTTTTTCCACGTCCTCTCCATTTCGAGCAAAGTTTATTTGTTGATGTTGGTACCCAACGTGATCTAAGTATCTCCAGCAGCCCAACTGGTACACGACCATACATTAACAAAAATGGTGAGACTCCTGTAGTTGAATTCGGTATATCCCTGTAAGCCCATTATAAATTTGGTAACTGCTTATCCCAGTTCTGTCCTTGGGTATTTATCCCTTGATGCAACATTGACTTCATCGTTCCAGTCCACCTTTCCACTAAACCATTTGACTGGGGATAACCTGGCGTAGAACATTTTGGAGATTGCCCCTAACCGACTCAAAAACCGTTGTGTTAGTTTAGCCTTAAAGTTCGTTCCATTATCCATGGCGATCATTCTCTTAACTCCTGTTCGCATGAAAAGGCCAATGAAAGCGCTACAGGTAGCCTTCGCTGTCACCGCTTCCAGTGGAACCGCCTCCGGCCATTTACCATGTTGATCGACAGCACATAACACATACTGGTGCGCTCATGAGGATTTCGGTTCAATCGGCCCTAAAATGTTGTCGTTTATCACTTGGAAAGGAAGTTCGAACCTTTCTACTACTGTAACTGAATCCCTATCCTTCAATTTAATTTTCCTTCGTAGCTGGCATTCCTTGCAAGCTTCGTACCGCTTTTGGGACGTCTTTCGATAATCCTTCCCGCAAAGACGACATTTTAATCCTTTCCGCCGTCTTCTTTGCTGCGAAGTGCCCTACTTGTAAGCTTTCGTGAGCCAACTTAACAATTTCTTTCCTACGGGATTGAGGAACAACTAACTGACTACAGCGCTGCCCATTGACACTTCCCGTATGGTACAAAATTCCAGCCAATACCCATTCTTGTTTTTACGTGCATCCATAAACGCACTTTTCAAGGAAACACATTCCGCTTGCTCCTGTCTAAAACGTTGGGTTTACGATAGAGGTGGGCTATCAGCTTACACTTGCTCGCTCCGTTCCTATTCTACTTCTCCGTCTTCTTTATTCTTTGCCAGCGGCGTAGTTCGAGCTTTTTTCGCATCATCTTCGACCTCGGGACTGTTGTTTTCCGAATCTGCTACTTTTGCGTCAAAGTTACTTGATTCCTAATAATTCCCAATATTAGTTTTTCTTCGTTAATTTCTCCCCAGTAAATATTCCTTTGTTCCCTGAGGGTCTAAAATCTCGAGGTGTCACTAGCGCTTCTTCTTACGAATTATGCACCACTGCTGCATGAACATTTACATAAGGCTTTACATCCTCTTCTCCCGACCAGATACGTATAGGTACTGTAACTAATTGCTTTTCTACCTGGGGTCCTATGGCGGGTTGTAACGATATTTTCCCTCCGGACTCGAAATATATCTCTGGAACTACCGATTTTCGGATTACAGTAACTTCTGCTCCGCTATCAATCGCTCCCTTAAACCTAGAGTTGCCTATCTGTAAATCTAATCCTGGGTAATTCCAGGTTTGCCCAAGTTAGTGGGATTTCTTCTGCATAGTTAGCTAGCTTTATTCCTACACATACTTTATTTAATCCTTAGGTTCCACGTCGTCCGTATCATCTTTGTCGGTTCCTTTTTTGGATTTAGGTATCAGGTTTATCTCTGGACAAAATCGTTTATGTGCCCTTCACCCTGGCACTGAAAACATTTTAGAATTTTCTTATTTGTATGCACCATGCCGTGAGATTCTAAAGTTTTATCCCTTTGTATTTCTCCTTTTCGATCTTGTAATCGGAATTGAAAATCCCCTTACTCTTGTTTGGGCGTAATAACTTTCCCCTTGTGTCATCGGTTCCAGTTTTGGTCCCATTTTATTTATTTCCTGAACACTCTCATTGTAATTTCTAGGCATTGCTGCAACGTAATTATCCAAATCATTTGCAAGATCTAATGGAGATAACCAATTTTCTACCTCTTTTAACAATATATGCCCCTTAACATTTGTAGGCAGATGATCTTTTACCTGATCTACAATCAACAGCTCTCTTAGCTTAACAAAAGTTTTAACTTTCCTGGATTCTAAGTAGAAATCGAGTGTTGCCTCAACTTTCGGTACATGCTGATTATGCGTTTCCTCGTACCTTTTCACACATCTTTCTAAATTCTTTTTATGTTGTAATAGGGTAATCTGGAATTCATTTAATACTGTGTCTTTAATCTTTATATAGCTATCTAAATCTCTTTCGCCCAGAGTAGCGATCAAACTTTTAATTTTGGTTTTTAAACTTTGCAAAATAATTTTCTCCTTACGCTCTTCAGGAATTTTATAGAGATTAAACATCATTTCAGCATGATGGAAAAAAAAGGCCATTCGTCAGCTTTCGATAGCGGGTCAATCATAACACCTTTCATTATTTTTAAATGCTTCAAAAACTCATTTCAATCGCTCTCAGAATCTGAAACCAGTTTATTCTCTGAGCCTGATTTACTCCCTTCTTTATCTAATTTCTTACTCTGAAATTCTAGCTCTTTAATTTTTATCTGATGTTATCTCTTCAATTGGCTTTCCCGAAAGTTCATCTCTTTAACTCGGTCTTTAGCCGCATCTGCCTCCAATTTACACTTTTCTAACTGTAGCTCGATTTCCTTTAACTTAATTTGAGCCTGCAGGCTCTTAATGATTTTATCCGATTCTTCTGACATCATATTTATCCATTTATGTCCCGTATTAATCTCTGATATTTATGTTTCACAGCTACACATACAATACATAAACAACACTTGATTTTACAGGCAAACGTACGTATTCCCTAACTACTGAATATTACCCTTATTCACTTAGCAAACACTATCATTAGGGAACATAGTCATGAATAATACATTTTTCATATTAAACCGTAAACATATATTTCATCATATATTGTTAAACACAAATACAAAAAAATATATTAATCTTTTAAATTAGCATGCGAAAAATGGTTTTAAATACTTCGACATTATACCATAACAACATTTACACATTCCTGTAATGATACAAACATTTAACATATTGCTCTCAAATCATTAAACTAATTAACTTTCAGTCAACTTGTTAACTTCAATTACTAACACATTTTGTCAAAACAAGACAAAAAAATCTATTTCGGCCTTAATTAGTAACATGAGTACATAATTAAATGTTTAAAAAGGCAGCTCTGATATCAATTTTTTGAATTATCTTAACCTCCTTTCCAATACAATATCTCTTTAATAAAAAATCTCATACCTCTCTTTTGCATTAAAAATATACTTTTTTAATGTCTGTTGACTTTAACGCCCGACTTTCTAATCAGGTTGTTAACTAACATAAAAACAATTTTAATTTTCTCAGTTAAAATCATAATTATGGGGAGGGATCTCTCTTTATTTCTTCACTGTTATTCTTTTTTGTGCTTCCCAAGAAATGAAGTGGGACTTACGTTTGATCCCGAAAGCAAAAAATTCGACGAAGAGCACGCTAGAAGAATTAATCACTTCGTGACACAATTTAAGACTTGCACATAACTTAACATGATCACAGCACGTTTTGATACTTGATGCATGAGAAGAAATTTTTTTTGTTTCACTAAGCAAACTGATGAGCAAATTCCCTAATGATCACACTGATGAACACATCATACGGTATTTACTCTGATGATACACACACTGATGATCAATCGCACTGTCGAACACTGCACTTAGCATTTTCTCGTGGCGTTATCGCGCCATTTTCGGTTACGTAAATCTGCGAACATCGTGGTTTAACTAGTAAATTTTCACCAATTTTCCCTCATATACTGTTTTCAGGAACACTTTAGCTACACTATATTCTCATTATTTCCAATAATTAGTGATTTCTTCTTCCTTCCATCGTATTACACAATCCTACCGACTGCGTCAATGTTGCCTTGCGCCATTCCGAGCATGAGGCTTCCTTTTGTTTCTTGAAATGCTCACCATAGCAGGAAAATAATCTTCATACACTTGGTATTTTTATCGAAACATTTATTATACATTACAGCACGAAACACAAATAAAACAAATACCACTATTACATATTAAGATATATACATAAGGAGTTAATGTTTAGTTATCTCTCTCACACGGCATGCTTGCCGATCCACATGCAAGTCTCAAATCCTCGTTTTCACTCTCCCAGTCTCTCCAGACCAGTTTTTTGGGTAGCTACATCACTTCCCTTATCCGCTCGGGATAAAATGTTCTCGAAAAGCCTTTCGCTAAGGGAAGGAACTTCATATGGACATTCTGGATAATGTTGCTGTCCCAAATCAATGGCTATATTTCGAGGAAGGCCCATTTCTCTTCGAGTAGGATAACTGCTCCATTCCCACATCGAGACTTGCGCGGCCATGGTTTGATGAAATTGGTGTTCAAAAACTGAACTGGCTTTTCTCATAGCCCCAATCTACATCCCATAGAACACCTTTGGGACGAATTAGAAAGCAGTTTACGTGGCCGGGGATTACATTACATTAATATATGCCTCAGGATTCTCCGAGTCCGCACCAGTGAGTGTCCAAATCATTATATATTAACATAAAAGTTATATATTATAGGCGCGACATCATTATATTGGAAAGAATAAATTTTTAACAGTGACAAAACACATGAAAGTGCGTAAAGAGAACTGAAATTGCTTCACAGTAAAACATTTATTGAAAATTCAGGTAAACTCTCATGAGTGAAATTCACGATGAACTACGTAAATGTTGAAATGTTAGAAAAGGTCCTCTGTTATTCACAGCTGATGCACGACGAAGTCTATGAGTCAGGTTGTTGACCTCTCAGTTACATCTATAAGGTATCTTCCCTTTCTAGCATGCCTTTGGGATGTAACGGATGCATTGTTCATTTTTCATGTATCCTATTTCAAAAAAGTTAATGATTCTATAGTGGCGCCCAAACTAAAAAGGATGATAATTCGTCATCACTACGGATTTGGTGATTGAGTCCTTTAACCCTCAGTCTCCCATTAAAATAGAGCGTATATAAAGTATTTTCTCCCTTCTTTAAGCATGCCTTCGTGGTTTAACGATAGCACACTCATTAGTGTGCTATCGTTTAGTACACTAGGCTCGTATTCGAAAGATCCGTGTTCGAGTCTCGCGGAAGACATTGCACATTTTTCATGTCTCCTGCTTCGTAAAACCTAATGACACACATCTATCGAACAAGTGCCAATGCCTCTACACATCTATGGGAGAAGTACCATTCAACAAATCAAAGATTAATTAAACATTGTTTGTGAAGATAGTTGTATCATGTTAAATGCGTAAAAATTGTCTGTGTAGGTAGAATATATGGTTAATGATCTTCAAAGAAGAACAGGACATAGAACAACCCGAGGCAAGTTGACTAAACTAACACAAATAGCCATAGGGGGCATTTGAACAGTGTTTTTTTTTAAGCACAAAGGTTCAACGGTCTCAGAGATGGAAATGGTACGAAATTTGATCTTGATAGGCAGTTTTTTTAATAAGCGATTACGAAAACATTTGAGATTTAAAATTTTGTTTTTTAGAAAAATTCAGTTATAGCACATGAAACTTTATTTTGCGTTTAAAAATTGCAATGCCTATCATAGATGCACAAAAGTTCCTATGATATTGTTTCATCATAAACATTACCAGATAAAGATTTATTAAATACAGAAAATTCTTGAATTTTTGAGAAATAACTGAGCATTATTTCACTGGATCACTTGAGCAAGAGGGTTTCAGCAAATATACTTCTTAATAATATCTACCTTCAATTATTTTTGTGAAGCCGCGAAATCTTCTTTTAAAATTTCGGAAAATATTAAAAAGAATAATAATCATATCTAGTTATCTATATCTTAATGCCCGTTTATATATTTTCCTCTATGCTGCATGTATGCATTTAAATATAAGCTTTCTGGACAGCGAAGTTCAGTCAGAAATTATTAAGATAAAAATGTCCTTCAATCTATTAATCAGTCAGCGAAAGAAATCATAATCTTAATTTTAACTTGAAGGAAATACTTAAAACGGCTAGACGACAATAAAGATTGCCATTATTTTTATCGGAACGTTGCAGCTCGTTAAGGTGTTGCTTAACCACCCGGAAAATTTTCATTTCGCAAAACGTAAAAATAAGCCGAATTTCTTTTCATAGACCACTGAATATTTTATCTTGCGGAGAAAAAAAAGGCAGAAAAATTATTAACAATTTTTCACCAAGGAAATTCCGTACTTCTTACGAAAACGATGAATGATCTCAAATAGCGGAACATAATTTCGATAAGCTTTAACGAACCTGAATGTCTGGGGCTTAAGAAATAATTATTTTTCAGAAACAGAACACTATTCTTTAAAATTATGCACCGAAATGAAATTTATTGTGCTGTCAAAGCTGAAGGTATAGAATTCCTGAAAAGTAATTAAGAAAACGGTATATTTAATTCAGAGCTCTTGAATTTAAAAGAGTGATTATTATTTTCGGAATTTTTCTTTAAAGATAAAACGAGATACTTATTTTTCTAATTATTGTACAAGAAAACAATGAACTATGATAAATTGCTAAGCGAATGATAATGCAATCAATAGCATTTTCAACAAATACGTAATAAACAGCATGTAAAATCGCCAAGTACTGAATTCATATTCTACTCTCTGAGTATACCATACTCATAGTACATGTCAGGTAGGTAGGTGTAGCAGATTTTCATAAATTCACAGACATATGATGGCTACAGGTGTCTCTGTTTATGTGCATTCCAATGAATTTGACCACATTATGGCATTTTTTAGAATGAGAAATAACTCACAATAACTACGAGATCCTCTATCATATGTATATAATCTAGGCAAAGATGTGATTAAATTGAACCTATAAAATTGGCAGGCAGTAATCTCAACTTTCATGGAAGATCTTGTTCCAGCTCTTAAACTGAAGCAGTATGTCGAAATCTACAATTATTTCGAAAGCATACACATTCAATATGCTAAGATCAGAAGAATATGCACTTGGCTGCGCCGTCCAATATATATTTTGTTTCCAGAATTTCTCAGGAAATACGTAAGATATGTAATATGAAAGAGC
The DNA here is from genome assembly GCA_000611955.2 of Stegodyphus mimosarum. Classification (NCBI taxonomy): domain Eukaryota; kingdom Metazoa; phylum Arthropoda; class Arachnida; order Araneae; family Eresidae; genus Stegodyphus; species Stegodyphus mimosarum. The sequence goes on along the minus strand of KK120591.1, from coordinate 177,070 downwards.
AAGAACGTGCTCTCTCACCCAAGAAGAATTTGATTTTCCAAAGGACACAGAACCAAGACCTGAAATGGTTACCTCCAGCAGATTTACAGTGGCCAAACTTAGTACCTCAGAAAAACAGATGAAAAAATGGGGTAATTGCTTAGTTATGTTTGAATTTCAATCGGATCAGTACTAGGATTCCTCTATTTAATTTATAAAACTTAAAATAATCCCACTGAAAAACCATTAGATATGAGTGAAAGCTGCTGAATTTGAAAAAAAAATCTTTGAATAACAGAATCTAATTGTCTTGTAAATTTTAAGAAGATAATACTTTAATTTGTATATTTATACTTAAATGCATATCATAAATGTTTTCAAAGCCTTTCATTTTGTCATCAGCCGAACAATGTTTTTCCAGCTGTATGATGTACCGTCACACTTTAACGTACTTTATACCAGAAAAGTTAACTTTGCTATCATATTATGGTTATTAATCCATCTGTGCTAATATAGCAGTAAAATATCTAAGATGTGGACAAAAGACTTAGTCACGATATTTGTTTACCCTTGAACACAGTTGCTGAGATCACAGTATGAAGGTCATTATTGCACCAGATGAAAATTTCTCTGCATGCAAAGATTTCACTATCATGAAAAGAATGCCATTGAATGCAATTAATCATGTGATATAGTATTCAGTCACTTTATTTACAAAAGTCTGCCTATTGTCATTATGCAGAGCGAAAAGGATATTCTACAGATACCACCGCAGTTGAAATATTCTCTGACAGACGAGAAATGAAACATAGGACTGGATTGGCGCCTGACGTAAGGGCCAGTTACGTGTAATCTCCTTTTGAATGAAATAATATAACTACTAAATGTGTGTAGAACTGGAAATACTTTTGGTACTGGAAAATTCTTAGGCAGAATAATTCCAAAATGTTTGATATATTTTCCGATATATAAACATATTATATTTTAAAATTCGAAAAGAAATATACTGCTATAAAATCAAAAATCAGACAACAGCAACAACAAAAAATTAATTTGTTGTAGATTTTGAGTAAAACAAATAAAGGTTCTAGTTTTAGAAAAATAATTTTGCTTTTAAAGAAGAAGAACCTATCTTTCATTACCTTCGAAATCGATAGAGTTTTCTTCAAAACGTATACCAAACTAAGATTTTTTTGGCTTAATTTTAAATATTATACGAATTTTTAAAAATAGATATTTAATATTTGTTTAAATTTATGCTCTTTACGTATATCAAAAGCTAGATTTCGGATACATTTATAAATTTAATTTTATGAAATATACGCATTAAAATTCGATGAAATTAAGAAAGATTTTCCATGTAAGAGCTAATTTTAATAATCGCATGCTTCAGCTACATATACGTACTTTATATTATAGGTTGACATCAAGATGTCACAGGGAAATACATCAAAGTATAAAAAAATGGAAGCACGTTATACATAAATATTTGTAAACGGTGAAACTGTTCTCCTTATGAAAATTAAATTTATTTCTTTTTAAGTTGGTTACCTTCTTCGTACATTCTTGCTTTTAGTATCAAAATACCTCTAGGTATTAATAAAGGAAGAAATAAGTAAGGCACAATTTTTAGTGAATAATATGAATCTGAGACTGACGTAAAATCTGAGTATGTCTGACCCAATTAGACATTCAAATAAAATTCATGATATTCAATTCTACACTCACTGTCTCTCATATATTGAACTATCTGTACACTAGAATATTGAATTGAAATTTTATTCTCTGACAGGCGGATAGGTTTAGTTATTCATTCTATTACTTTCGTTATTAGAGATCAATTTATTTGTTTTCATATTGCAAATAAGATACGAAATGATTAGATTAAGCATTAAGCCGCAAAAGTTTTGAGTGTCGACTTTCACCAAAAATACACCGCGTATTTTATATTTATCTGGCAATAAAATTACTCCTTTATTTGTAATTACTTTATCTTGAATAACTTGAACAATTACCTTATGGTTTCCATATTCTAGTACAGGCTCGAAATTATTTGCAGAATTCGTATTTTGTATGAAAACCGCTGCTATTATGGTTGTAACTTACTGCCTTCCAAATGGATTTTGCGATATATATAAAATGAGTACGGATCCTAAAATCTTGAAATGTGCTATTTATACTGAAGGTTAAGGAAGTTCGATGCTATTATTAGCTTTTGTAAATCATATAAATTTTAACACGACAGTCCTTAATTATGAATGACATTACGAAATGTTAATTAGACAGCCAATGCAACGATTAAAGTGTTAAAATGCCTTTTATTATTTGCCGTAATCCTACAGTTAATGCGAATGATATTAAAATGTTTTTAAGAAATACGTATTTTAAAATGATTTCTTTCATTAAAATACGGTAGGATCAAGTGGGTGGCCGTATTGTGACGTAAATCCACATTATGCGTCGTTTTGCAAAATACAAAAAAGATGAACTACAACTGTAATTTTTTTAAAAATATGAACGCATATTCATTATAAACATTTAACACAAAGCCGTCAAACATTTAGCACAAACAACATTTAAACATTTAACACAAAGCCATTTAACACAAAGTCGCATTTACAAAGCCGTCGCAGCTGCACGGATAAAAATTATTTATGAAACAGTCTAACTCATTTTGAAAACTTTTTAATTATAAGCACATTCTCTGATCAATGCTGAAGGAAGCAAAGCGTGGCACAGTCCTTCGAAACACTGTATGCAGTTTGGCTACATCACAACGGAAACTCCTAAAAGTCTGAAATATCAGAATAACTTGTGACAAACAAAGAATAATCGCTCTTGGATCCTGGTAGAAAACTAACTTTTTGTGACTTTACAAATAAAGTTGTATCTTCATAAAATATAGAATTGTTTCAGTTCGTCTTATAATTAGCACATATTTGCATTATATGAAACATATACGTAAGATAATATGCTCCAAATTAAAACAGCAAAAATGTCTGCAAACATACGCTGCACTTATTGATGGTTCAAACTCCTTGAGGTAGGTAAAATCAAGTGGGTGGCCGCATTGTGATGCAATTCAACATTAAACGTCGTTATGCAAAATACAGAAAAAATGAACTACAACTGTAATTTTTTTTTAAAATATGAACGTACATAAACCCCCTGAGCACCACAAATGTACAGCACGGGGTTGTACATGAAAATAATTTAAATGTCTTATCTATAAACATAATCGGACACTTGAAATACAATCTTAGACATATTCCCATTAAAAGTCTTAAATAGATGTTATATGTCTCTCATCAAAAATTCCTAAATATGTTCTTTCTTTAACGTACTTATGTATGCGTTGCTTGTAAAGGGAAACAGACGTTTTTTGACAAGAAACGAATTCCGCGATGCATACGCATAATAAGGATCCTTTCCATTCTGTTGCAATCCTGCCATTACTTAGTGAATCCCAAAAGTCCCATTTTAAAACCGTTTGTCTCCACCCACCCAGAAGGCAATAGACAGTTTCACTCTTGTCTGAAAATGTTTTCCAAGGCTCAGTCATTAGAGAACTATCCTTCTCTCAAGCTCTTTAAGTTTTCCAAGGGACCAATTAAGCTACAGTTCACTAAAAAAACTGTAGAGAGAAAAATGTCGACTGAGCTCAACTGTCATAGTTGCTTCCAGTCTCATTTTAAACTTTCGTTCGCTGTTGTGATGTTCTGTAACCTGTTTCTTTTTCTATTACCTTTTCTTTTTACCTTGTAGCTTGGTGTTGGAGAAAGTGTTTCTTTTATATGATTTTCTCTGTCCTTTTGACAGATTTTTATGCGATTTGAAAACTCTGTGGAACAATACATAAAATAAAATCACAATAAATGTATTAGGAAATAAAAAAAATTTACTTCTCACATTTTTTGCTTACTAAAGTGTATACTCTAAACTTATTTATACACGTTGTGTGAAAACAAGAAAAATGAACAATGTAGTATTGTATAAATTAAGAGCGATGGCTACAGGCCCGTATTTTCTTGAAGTATTTATTTTTTCTAGCTATTCATGAAAGTGGGAAGGAAATAATAAGAATACTTTATAAAAACGGCAAACAATCCGGAAAAGAATTATATGAAAATAGCTCCAAGACTAATGTTAAGAAAGTTTTGTAACTAAGAATTTTATATTATATTATGCGTCCTAAGATAGTCAAATATTCATTATGCTTACAAAACACCCATACTTATTAGAACTAATAATTTCCTGGATCCCATACATTATCAGCAAAATTCATGGAAATATTAGGAATTAATATTTTCATGGAATATGTTAATGATATTTTCGTTTATAATGTTAATGACGTATATTGCCTCATAAAGTATGGAATCATTAGTGGTAAAACGAGAAACATTTGCTTTGTAATTTCTTTCTCCATCTAGGGGGAATCTTATCGAAATCGCTTAGTAAGGACTCTAATTTTAGTGTATTTTACATAGCGTAATGTCATAGAATAAGATGCAGTTTATGTTTTATATAATAAAAATCTAACAAATCATTATAAACATTTAACACGTTAGATTTACAGAGCCGTCGCAGCTGCATGGATAAAAATTGTTTATAAAACAGTCTAACTCCTTTTGAAAACTTTTTAATTATAAGCACATTTTCTGATCAATGCTGAAGGAAGCATAGCATGGCACAATCCTTCAAAACACTGTATGCAATTTGGTTACATCACATCTGAAACTCCTAAAAGTCTGAAATATCAGAATAATTTGTGACAAGCAAAGAATAATTGCTCTTGGATGCTGGCTGAAAACTAATTTTTCGTGACTTTGCAAATAAAGATATATCTTTATGTTCATAAAATATAGAATTGGTTCAGTTCGTCTTATAAATCATTCTTAATTTATTCATCACTGTCCTACATAAGCATATGTTTCACTTTTTGTTTTTTGTATTCACTGATTTTAGCTTTGTATCAATTACTTTAAACCGAAAAATACTTGGTATCCTTTCTTTACTTTGCTGTACTCTACTTCAGTGGTCTCCAAATTAAGGTACGTTCACTCCAGGGGATACGCGAAATGATACTTGGGAGTACACCGAAGAAGTAGGTTCGTGATCACTTGAGAGGTGTTATGATCGAGTAATATGTTAGTGAGAACTTCTCTCTCTCGTCTGATTTCTCTTCTGGTAGTCTACGTAGCTCAACATCATAACATCCTAACTTTAAAGCGCATGCATATCACATTATATGACATTACAGTGTATTACATTATATTATATTGCATTATATTTCGTTATAGTTAAAGAATTGTAATTCAAGACGGGAACTATTAAGCTGCCCATCTGGTGCTATACCTCCTTAACCGAAAATACTCTTGATCCTGAAGAAACATTCTCCTGCGCAGCTTTTAATACTCCTTCATAGAGACTTGATAGTGTTTAAATCACCGCGTGATATTTTTTTTTCTTTATTCTTTATTCGCCGCGTGATATTTTTTATTCTTACAGTTAATAATAAATGTGTTTCTACATTCTAATTCTATATCTCGCTAGCAGTTTTTATTATGCCTTAATGACGTAAAAAATTTTGATTCTATTTTTAATATTTGTTTATCACCACCTAACTGCGTTTAGATGACAAATAAAAGGAATTGCGGGTTCTTTTAACAATGTTATGTTATATTACATTATGCAACGTTACATTATATTACACTATATCATTTTTATACTTTAATATATTATATTATGCTAGATACAAATATATGCCTCTAAGAACGTCATAACTTCCCAACTTTAAAGCGCATGACTATTGTATTACACTGTTACATTGTTACGTTACATTATATTACGTTATATTATACGGAGTATAATTATATACCTCTAAGATGAAAATACTTTAAAAATATTCGCATAGCTTTCGCCTTCTCTTGTTGTAATAGTTCTTTTGATCGTTTTAATTTTTATGAAGTGTATTCCTTATATTAATAACATATTATAATTATTATAATAATTACAATATATTAATATATTATATTTGATTAATTTTCTCTTAGAAAGATATCAGTGTACCCCATGTAATGTAATATAATGCAATACGAAAATATATACCCATATAATATTTAACGTAGCATAATGACTAATAATACCCATAAAACATATTGAGATATATTCGAATAATATTCATATAATTTGTTATTATAATTGTTTTCGTCTTAGGAATATGCCATTAAAAAAGTTTGGAGATCGCAGCCCTATATAACAGATCAGTGAGCTTCTTAAAACAGGAAATCTAAACTAAGATTAAATATCTGGTAAGTGAGATTTATTATTAGCTTTTTACTGTGGTGATAACATATAAAGTTACGATATGTTCATAAAAAGTTTTCTTATTATGTGCAATATATTATTATGTTTAACTTATTTTTTGAATCTTGACTCGTGATTGAATGGTGATTACTTTCCATCGATATAAAATAATGGTAGAATATTTATTTCTCTCTTTCATTATGATTAAATTTAAAATATTATCCTTATTGCGCAAAAGCTATTAGAAAAGAGAATTTCATAGTTTTTAATCCATTAAAGCCTTTAAATGGTCGTTGACTTTAATTTACGAATCATCCTAATTTTAATATTACAAAAAAAGTAATTTCAGAATAGTGTTGATTTTAATAAAATATCGATTCATTTCGCAAATATCAGAAGCAAAACGGGAAAATGAAATCTTCTTCAAAGAATAAAATATATTACTGCTCTCTTTAAAATTTAACATTTTAAATAAAGAAAGAAATAAGTTTTAGTTTAAAATCTAACTAATTGAAGATTTTATTAGTGAATTTCCAAAAAGTTAGGTGATTGTTTAAAAAATAAAATAATATCAAAAACAAACTATAATATAGTCTTGCTGTGCCGATTTCATATACATACATGAAACACCTCTAATTGAGAAGGTTACATTCAACCAATAAGTTTAAGAATTACTTCTCGAGAAAAAAATTAAATCCATGAAGATTTGTAATGGAAAAGCGTATTTCAAAACTGCAAACCAAATCATCGGGGGGAGGGGGCGCACTGCTATGTCATTTTTTATTAAAAAAAACTTAATTATACAAGACATAGCTGTGCATTTATTTCAATTGATCAATTACGCATGAAACTGATAAACAGAGATTAAAGGGAGATAGTATTAAGTGTCAATAATTTGAAAAGAAATACGCCATTCATAGTGAACCACCACAATACCTCATTTAAAGACTATTTAAATAGCTCCTTTTGGGGTGAAACGTCGTTTGAAATCCAAATATTTGATAAGAATTTTTGTCATAAATAAATCTCAAGAGCATGCTAACAAGTTAGATTAATCATTATTTAATATTGAGAGAGTAATATGATATATTAAACTGTGATATTTAGATGTGATTATAAATTAGTATTCATATAGACAATTTGAGACATAACTCATCTTTTCTATCTTTCGCTCAACTTCTAATGATATTCTGTTAAATTCGTAAACATTTTCTATACAGCTGTAAGGTATTTTTTTCTGCATTTTTTTCTGTAACGGTAGCACACTCGGCGCCGCGCGTATTCGAGATTTCCAGGTTCTACGCCTGGCGTGCACGCTGCATATTTTTTCAGATCTTCTGCTTCAAAAATAACCTAATTAAGTGGCGTCCAAACTAAAAGGTGGTGGAGGATAATTTGTCATCACTAGGAAAGTTGTACATTTCCCCTGAAGAATGGGGTTCTTTCTAATATAATGTCAATACGGAACCAATTTCCCTTAAAAACAATCTACAGAAAAGGTTCTTCCGTTAGTCAGATTGCCGCAATTTGCTTCGTATTAACCCAATCATCCCTCCATCTCCGGAAGAATATTGTTTTTTCATTCTTGTTATTTTAAAATTTTATGCATGTACTCTCATATTAAATAGCGGTGTACCTTCTATTATATATGTATTTCATGTTTTAACTGATTTGAAATGACAAATTTTCTGTCTTCTCCGAAGTAACAACGGGAAAACTGCAATTATTATATTGCAATGTATGCATGGTGGAAATAAATAAATAAAAACATTCTTCGTACTATGACCACAGATGTTTCTGACATATTTTTGACATTCTAAAAAATTCTAAAGCATCGCTATTTATAATACTTTGCGTCAAAACATAAGCCTCAGGAAATCCAATACGATTCAGCTTCTCATTTTATGTGTCATTTTCGTTTCCATTCTTTATCCTGGGAATTAATATAGAGCTTTTTTCACGCAGAAAAGGGTAACACAATAAAGAGATAGACAATGAAGTATTGCCTAAAGGTAGGCGGAAATACGTTATTCAGTATTAATTATTGGAATTCATTACAGATTATTCTGATTATGTTTCTAATTTCAGAAACAATAATTGTATTTTCTGAAAAGACAATGATCGGTTGTACGAAGGAAAATATAGAAATTACAAATACAGAAATCTGTAAAAATATAAAATATAATAGATTAATGATGAATGTAATTTTTTAATAAAATGTTTACGCTTATTAGCATAAAGTAAAAACATTACGTTCCATAAAAAATGCGATAACTGGAATTTCAGTAACTGGAAATCAGTACAATAACTGTAATTTCCTAAAACTTTTATTGCATTCATAATAACGTGTCTTTCCAATTTATTACTTCAAAGTAACTTTTTACAAACATGAAAATGGACGTCTGCCCCTCCTATTCTAGATCAAGCTGCCTGAAAGCTCTGAAGTACATCACAGCATTTTCCACGAAATAAATAAGACAACAACAGTGTTAACTATTTTATTTCAGGCTCAGAATGATAATGAAAAATATATTAACCTTTTTTTCATCTATCTCAGTTTCATTAATATATATTTACCACCTTGACTTATTGCCACCGCAGAAAATTATTCTTAAATGTTAAAGAATTACGTTTTTTCTTGATTCCCGAGAATTCTTAAATTTTCAGCTAACTGAGTTTCAAAATATTGTTGCTAATAATTAAGAAATTATAGAAAATTCTTAGTTATGCGATAGTATTCTTATATAAAGATATGAAAGGAATTTCCTTTGAATTTTTGTCATTGCTTTATTTGCATACAAATAAAAATCTGTTCTTTGTAGAACTGATTTCAGATGCAATCACAACAAATTTTCCATCATAACTATCTTTGCTATCGTTAACAGATTTTTCGTATGTAAAAGTTCATCAATCCATATTAATTAATTTAAAATATGATCAGATGTCATTTATAGTCATCTGTCCCTTACAGAAGAAGATTAATTTAAGAATCAGTTGCATCTGATTACAGAACGAATTAGGAATTATGGTTTGACAGTTCTGGTGAACGAGCATTGGTTTTAGAAAACTGAGTCGATCTATTCGCGAGTGTATTTAAGTAGAGGCTTTACAGCTGTTATAATATGTAGTACATGACAGTAATGTATTATGAAGCTGTAAAATATTAGGAAGGAAAAATACCCGTACATTATTTGATGGGAGAAATATGTTCGTACAAACATTGAATTATACACTAGATGAGTCAGCATATTTTCCTGTTATGTATAATCTTTTAATTTGCCCAAAATATAAATATGCAATATTTTCGACAAGATATAAGCTTATTCCTCCATTTTTTATTTATTGTTATTCTATAAGGTATTTCTCCCGCCTTCAACGCATGCCTTCGTGGTGTAGTGGTCAGCACGCTCGACGCGTAACCCAGAGGTCCGTGGTTCGATTTTAGGCGAAGGCGTTGCTCACTTTTTATGTCTCCTGCTTCTAAAAAACCTAATGTCTCTACACTGGCGCTCGAACTAAAAAGGTGGTGGATGATGATTCTCCACCACCGGGATTTAGCGACTAGGTCCCCTAAACTCCAGTCGTCGCCCTTTAAAAGGAGGCGTATATAAAGTATTTCTCCCGACTCCAACGCATGCCTTCGTGATGTACTGTTCAGCATGCTCGACGCGTAACCGAGAGGTCCGTGGTTTGATTTTCGGCGAAGCCGTTGCTCATTTTTCATGTCTCCTGCTTCTGAAAACCTAATGTCTCTACAATTCGTCTATGCAAAGCAGAGATTTCGTTCATTAATATATGCATGACACCATCTGCAACCGTATACAATAACAATACATCTCTTTTAAATGTATGATATTTACACTTCGTAATATAATAAGGGTATTTAGTATTTCAAAAGAATAACTGAGTTTCTAAAAACGTCAACCGTCATCAGGTCGTATATATCATTTAGTGGTACGATAGGCATACATTCGATATTATATACCTCTGAAATAAATATAAGCGCAGTAACTGTATCAAGTATATTGCTCGACTGCAGCCTATTCATTCTGTCTCTACAACACATCATCATGACTTCACATTTTTTGTAGTATGCTTCAATATCTGGCCATCCATGTTATGTTCTAAAGTTTATTGTTTGTTAACTACTAGTTTCGATCTAATTATTATATCCTGATTGTTTAATAAATTTCTCAGTATACTGAGCGACATTAAAATTTTGAAATTTCGAAAATCATGGTAACAATTTTGAATACAAGCAAAGAGAATACATAAATAACTTTTAATCATGGTCAATGGTTGTAGATGGTGCCGGCGCATAGAACGTGTATTGCATAGTATAGAGATGGAACTCTCAGGCAAACGTAACTATACCATTCAATACGCTTTAAATTCTGGACGAATTAATTCTTCCGACGCATATTTTGATTGCGTCGCACTATGAGCGATTTTTGCACCAAATCTTCGGAAGTTTACATCTTAAGCCATACAATGGATGATAGAGAGAAGTGTGCCGCCACGTGTTAGCTGGAGGCAAGAAAGCGGGGAAGTGCAACGCATTCAGATGAAAGCCTGGGAGAGTTTCAAAAGGTTTTGGTTCGGAAAAAAAATTCATTCCTTTGAAAACTTATTCGGTGATTGGCTAAATCCCACCTGCACTGCAGCGTTGAGATACAGATTAATTTGAAATGACGCAGTTTAGATTGATATATTAAAAGCAGTTATTGTTTTTCAGGACAGAAAAGGCAAGTACTGAAATTTAAATGAAGAATATATAAGGGTCTACTGTGAATTAAAATCAGAAATTTTCTTCTCATATATATATATACTTGTAAGTTTTCTCCACATACATATATGTAACGGTATGACTTGGAGAAAGTTGCAACGGACTGGCGATGGTTCCTTGCGTTGTAATAACCTGGAGAGGTTTTACTAGAGGTAGTTAGAAGATGACATAGCCGTAAAGTCCGCAGATGATTTTATTCTTTGATAATTATTATAATACAATTTAATAATTGTAATATATTTATAATATAAGACACATATTCTTTTTCATTGCACATCATCATTGTGGGTGCACTAATATAAACACAATTTTATACAAATGATATTTTTTGAAGTATGGCAGCTTGCCAGGAGAGAGTTTTCAGTTCTCGAAATTTTGAGTTCAGGTTCAGAATTAGCTAGGTATCAATGTTATGCAAGCCATGTGACACATACTGATCTAGAAATGACGCAGTTCAGAAATGTTATTACTATTTTTAGAATGGAGAGGGGTATTTAAGGCCTATTGCTAGTTTAATTACAAATTTTGAGATTTACATATTAATTATTCAAATTTACATATTATTTATCTTGCATGCCCCCCTCCACTTTCAGAAGAAGCTCAGTAGGATTATTTTCCAATCAACCACAAAATGATTCACCATTTCATTCAACAATCTGTGTTTATAAAACGTTTTTCCAACTACAGTATGTGAGGTACTTTTGTTTTAAGTCGAAAATTAACACTGTCAGCAATCAAATGCCACTCACTCCACACGAGTTAAACTGCGAGAAATGCATTTCAACCACTTCACATGCCTGCGTTTTAATATCCACGCTTATAAATATTTTATCCGTAGTTATTTTTTTCGGTCAAATTACTGCTTTTTCAGTGAAACAAAACTGATGCTGCTTTGGGGGGTTTTAAATTTTGTATGAAGTGTTTCAGTTAAAACGTTTACAGTTTGATTTCAACGTTTTGAGATTCACATATTTTTTATTGAGAAATAATATATATATTCATAGTAATATACGTACATAATAAGTAATAAATAATATACGTACTATTTCTTACCTTACATATATATATAAATGTACACGTAAGATAAGAAATATGTAAATAAATTATTAACTTTAATTTTGCAGTAGCCCCTCTTCATTTTAATTCGGGTACTTCTCTTTTGTGTCCTAAAAATAGTAAGAATTTAGAACGTATTAGTCAAAACTGCGTCATTTCTGAATTAATCCGCATCACAAGATCTAACGTAATGCTGCTATGCAGATATCATTTAGCCAATGAGATTAGAGATTTCAGTTGAAACCGAAACTTTTTGGACTATTTGTTGTGCACTTTCTTCTGAATGCGTCACCTTTCGCTCTGTTTTGCACATTGGAACTTGCCATTGTTTACTGTCTGCTAAAGTTACTGACGTAAAAATTCTTTAAGAACAGGGCATTGCAACATTTATATTACTTGCGTTGGCTTAATAAAAAATGTGTGTCAGCCATGAATAAAAAGGAAATAACTGAATATGGCCATGTCTGCAAATTTCTGCTTCTTTATGTATCAATCTACTACCTCACCAACTTTGGCAAGTTATTAGAACGAGCCATCATTCTATCTACGCCGTATTCAACTGAGTTTTATATATATATGTGCCTGTGCGTGTGTATGTGAGAGAGATAGAGAGAGAGGGGTAATGATGAAGAAGCATTCATAGTGAAAATGTTGGTCTCTAATGAAGAACAAATTTGACAGCTGAGGCAGATTACATATTTCTTTTTATTTCAATTGACATTTAGGGCCACAATTCACTTGACAGTCTAATCGTGCCTATTTGAAACATTTTACATTTTTGATAGCTTTGCAGTAAGAGGAGAAGCAACAAGCTGCAGTTTATTTAGGCCGATGTACGGAAAAGAGAGTCTATCGTTATCCAGCATGGAGGCTCATTAAGACAAAGATTTCCGTTTATTTCCGAATTAGTTACGTCATCATCGTTATGTAAAAGCCATATAATAAGGATTATTTTAGAAATGTCGCGGTCCAGAAAATGCTTCTACTGTTTTTAGAATAGAGATGAGAAATATGTAAATTAAAACTAATTAAGGGGTTATTACTAATTTAAATTATAATTTATATTTATGTTCTTTTTTTCTTAAATATTCCCCTCCCCATTCAAAGCGAAAAAAGCGTTAAAACAGTAGCAAATAAAGAGAAATATAATTTTTGTAAATATACAGATCATAAAATTTTAATCGACATACTATTTAAATAATTGCAAAATATAAATTTTGATAATATATTCGAGCGCTATTAAATTTTCAGTCCCATAGACTTTGTAGTTTAGGGTCCACTTAGTCACATTGGTTCAGAAAAGTTTTGTCACACAATATCACATTTACAAAAGTTTATACATCCATTAACTTAATTTGAATAATCACAACAAATTTTAAAATTTCATAACATAACTAATTTTTATAATTATAACTAGCATTTTAACATCATTTGTAACAGTATTAGTGAAATCATGTTATTATTAGATTTCTAATTTTCTTATTTTACACAAACTGGAAGACTCCATAGAGTTCTCCAAGTGCAAAAATCTCCACCTATTGAGCATATCCACTTGAACTATTTCATGCATGTTCATCAGGGGTTATGAGGTGTTCGACAATTACTTATAAAGGCCTTAAGCCCTTGCAAAAATTAACTGGCCTCTGTTAACTGCACTAAAACATTCCATCATATGTAAAAAAAATAGATAAATAAAAGCACAGAATATAGATAAATAAAAGATTTATATGAAAACATAAAAGTAATTCTGTATGAAAAAATTGCATTTTTTCATAAGGTGGAAGCCTTTAAAATTTGTATTGTATGTGGAGGGTAAAAATACCAATTACACAGAGGTAAAAACAGGCCTCTGTTGTAAACCAGTGCTCCCTCAACATACTCGATCTTTGCATACGATTATTTATCACTTAAAAGTTATGCAATTAATTAATTAATTATAACCATAATTTAAGTACTGTATAATATTCTACAATTTACCATAATTTCAAATTAATTTTTTTAAATTACATTAGTCATATAAACAATCACGCTCATTCAATTTCTTAAATTCTTGGCATTTCTATGTTCATTATCATAACATTCACTATCAAAATATTTCGCATTTCCTACATTATATTCAAAACACAATTTTATATTACTTTATGTACCCATAATTAAAATTATTAGATTCAATTTTTGCATTTAGCTCATACTTAAAATAATTATAAAAGTCCTTTAATTCAAAGTTTTAAACAATAATCTCATTCTTATAATAATTCTAAAATTCTTAATGTTAAATCAAATTTTTTCATTGCGAATACCAAAATATAATTATTAAAACAGTGGTTTTTAATAATCTTCTATAAATAAATAATTACAAATCTTTAAATCCGTTACTTAATTTTATTAAACTTAATTATGAAAAATTAAATCGATTGAGACCATAAAATTATAATCACTTCCATAAATTAGTGTTAAATTTTTAAAATCCAATAAACTAAGTAAACAACATTACATATTTCAGTAATTACCGTTAGTTGTTTCTCTCTATATAGAATAATACTAAACATTTCTAGCTGCACTAAATACTATCTTTATTCATAAAAGCACTAAGTGAACTTTAAAAATTCGTAACACTATTTGAGTTTCGTTCTATTGAAAAATCAATAACAATAATTTTGTTTTCGTTTGACCAACTACGCGATAAGAAAGCGGAAGTGAAAATGTATTTCTAGTGCACATACACGTAGTATGAACGCATGTAGCACTTTAGTATGAACAGACTAACGACACTGAAATTGCTGTAATGCTTAAACGATTTGGAACGTTGACACACTGTACCTTGGAAGACATTCATCAACTAACTTTTAAAACACTTTGCTGGATTAATTTTCGAAGAACTGCAAATGATAGAATCTTTTTTTTTCATTTCCAGATATTGAATACATCGAGAGCAATCTCTGATATGGATGCAAAATTATAAAATTAGTTGTCATAGCAAAGCTTCAATCCTTGGCATTCACACACTTAGCTGAATTTTGTACATAAACTGCGTTTAAAACAGGGCTCATTCTGTACAGATGAACTTAATTTTCAGGCAAGGATTTCCGAGACAGATGATTTCGTTGTCAACTAGCTGTAATGAAGAAGACTTAAAGATGTATACATAATAATAGCACAGATACTGAAATGCTTCCTTTCGTTGATTCTTAGATATTGATTCAAAATGAAGAGAAACTTGGAAATCACATATAGATGCAATAAGACGCAGTCATAGCAGATCCAAATCACTTTTCTTGTATTGTAGTTAAATATTTTTGCGGCCACAAATGTTTATCACATAATTCGCATAATATTTAAACTTTTTCTGCCACTTGTAGAATTTGCATTCCACACGCGCGCTATCAAATTTAAATATTCTGGCACTGACAATTACGGGTAAAGGCTCAAAGGAAAGAACTTCAAATTAAATTTAACTGGCTATTTAAAATAAACATAAATCCCTACAAATTATCTTCTGTTCTAGAAGAAAAGCAGCAAGAAGCGTCTTAGCGAGAACAGAGGTAGAAGCAAAGCATCTTTTGTTCAGAATGAAATCTTAATCCAGAATGAGTTAGTTTCGTTTCAATGTATTTGACTGGATAATTAATAATGCTCTAAAATTATTATTGGCTGTCTTAGTTCCATTTATGTCACTGACGTTA
Organism: Stegodyphus mimosarum; assembly: GCA_000611955.2. Lineage (NCBI taxonomy): Eukaryota > Metazoa > Arthropoda > Arachnida > Araneae > Eresidae > Stegodyphus > Stegodyphus mimosarum. Next base: position 161,260 of record KK120591.1, on the reverse strand, counting down.
TGTAAAAGTCATGTGATATGGATTATTCTAGGAATGATGCAATCCAGAAAAAGTTGTTACTGTTTATACAAAAGAAAGAGGAAATATTAAATTAAAATTAAGGGACTGTTGTAAATTTCAATTATAATTTGTATTTACAAATTCTTTTTAAAACGAGTTGGGTCCCGAAGACGTGTCGGGGTACTTCTTAAATTTTAATTTACATGTATGCACAATTAATTAGCAACGGTTTCAATCGCATAATGCAGGAAGAACGAAATGTGTATTCGGCCCTCTTTCGTCATCAGGGCTTAATGTTTTAAATACTAACCTCTTGGAAAGTTCTATTTGAATCATTAAACAGAAGATGACTTGTAGGGATTTATGTTTATTTTAAATAGCCAGTTAAATTTAATTTGAAGTTAATTCCTATGAGCCTTCATTCCCCTAATTGTTAGTGCCAGAATATTTAAATTTGATAGCACGCGTGTGGAATGCAAATTCTACTAGTGGCAGAAAAAGTTTAAGTATCGAGATCTAGAAGGGAAAGTGAGAGAGTCTGGGAAAACTCTGTGCGTATTGGTAACGCAAACTTCGGCTTAGCATTTATTACTAATTAGAGGTTGCTTAATAGTTATTATCTCGCTGCCACTAAACTCATCTATGCGCTGTAGGATACATGATTGAGCCCTGTATTTTAATTCTTCTACTTGTGAATATCTCCAAATTTGAAGTTTGATTCTACTGTTTTAGTTACGGCCCAAGTTGAGGCATAGTATGTTAGCGACAAGTTGACGCATTGTAAATAATTTAAGAGTTTAATAAAGGGTATTTTTAACACTTCTTCTGTGCAGTCACTATTCTCCAGATTCCACACAAAAGATAGACAATAGAACTCTACAGATTAATAGTTTTTACACTCATGTCCATAAATTAAGGATAATGCAAAATCAGGCAAAGGAAGAGTTAGAAGCAAAACAAATTTGACTTATTTGTAAAGCTTATTTATTAAACAAAAGGTAAAAAGAAAAAAAAAAGATGCTATATGTTTGCTATTATTAAAAAAATAGCGATTTTTTCTCCCTGAAGTAAAATTACAAAAAACACCTATTTACAAAAAACCAATATTACATGGTTGGTATGATTGTTAATACATTGTATGTCTCCCAGACGATGCAGTACAGCCGTACAACGCCTAGGCATGCTGAGTATCAAATTATCGATTTGATCTTGGGGGATATTACACCACTCAAAAAGTAATGCTCTCCGAAGTTCCGGTAGACATGTAGGAGGAGGTTGACGGGCTGTAACTCGTCAGCCAATCATGTCCCACACGTGCTCTACTGGATTCAAGTCCGGTGAGAATGCTGGCCAGTCCATACGGGTGATATCCTCCGATTGAAGGCATTCGCTTACGATGTTTCCACGGTGAGAACGGACGTTGTCATCCATAAACACAAATTGTGCGCCCATGGCGCCCCGAAACAAATGTACATGTTGTTCCAGAATGACGTCCCGATAGATTTGGCTTGTCATGGTTCCAATTTGAACATGCAGGTCAGTTCTGGAACCCAGAACAATTCCACCCCAAACGAGCACTCCTGCACCACCGTAACGGTGTCGTTCAATGATGTTTTCTTTGTGGTAACGGGTACCTGGAGCTCTCCAAATGAACGTCCGGCGAGAATCAGACTGCAAGCTAATCCTGGACTCGTCGGAAAACATCACACAAGCCCACTGTTGCGGTGTCCACAATACATGCTCTCTACTCCAGGCTAACCGCAGGCGACAGTGAGTTGCAGTAAGTGGAACGCATCTGTCAGGTCTAGGAGCATATAGACCAATCTGCCCTAAGCGTCTGTACACGGTCTGTCTTGAAATTGTCGTACCAGTGGCTGAAGAGAGCTGACGAATCAGGTCTGAGGCTGTGCTCCGTCTGTTTCTTTTGGCAGTAACTGCCAAATACCGGTCTTCATTCGGCTTTGTAACTGTGAGGCGACTTGTGCTGTAACGTCTACTCACATTACCATCATCTTGGAATCGTTGCCAAAGCCTGGAGATGACACTCTGGGCAATTCCAAGTTCGTCTGATACTTCCAGTTGGGTACGCCCACATTCCAGATGGCCGATAATTCTACCACGTAAAAAATCATCCAAATGCGTCCTTTGTGTCATAACTATTCGGTTATTGCACTGAAATGCTTATAAAGCGCCTGCGAACAATTTTACTTCTTTGCCTGTATTCCTTATACTATATCACTCTCTTACACTCTCGTCATTGTGACGTACCATCGGTGTCATCTGGTTACTTCCTGAAATTTTGCATATGATTCTTGAAGATGTGTGTAGTTATTTTACAGGTGATATATTTATTTTAGAGTTCGATTTCCGCGTGACTCCGAATTATCCTTAATTTATGGACATGAGTGTATTTGTTTCTTCGATAAATATATTTTTCAAACTTATATAAATATAAGTTTGAAAAAATGCGTTCAGAAGAGAAACAAATAAATTCAAATAATTCAAATAAATCTTTTCGAATAACTTTATATAATTTTTCAAATATGTTTTTATATATTTTAATTTATATAATTCAAAATTTTTCAAACTTATATTGTTTACTTTTTTTTATACCTCAAGAATTTTTAGTGTATCGAGACTGCAACAGATGGCGTTACCACCGTGTGATGTCATATGGTCATCATGGTAACGAGAATTCTTTTTGTTTTTTTTATAGAGTATGTATTCGAAACGTGATCCTCTTATGGTGATTAATAGTGTAAGAATATGCTAT
>KK120591.1:83860-154279 GCA_000611955.2 Stegodyphus mimosarum | reverse complement strand
TGATTAAAAACGAACAATTGCCTCCAAACCACTGGAGAATTGGAAGAATTGTCCAAATTCATCCAGGTAGTGATAATAGAGTCCGGGTGGCTACAGTACATACAGCCGCTGGTGATTTTAAAAGAGCAGTGACCAAACTGTGTCTCATTCCTAGTGATGATAAAATGTGAACTATGAACTAATGACTTTTCTCATATCATTGAACTGTAATTTTAGTTAAACATTTTAGTTTTTTTTCCTTTATTGTTTATGCTATGTACTTTAACTGTTTTATCTTTTTTTGAACCCTTAGAAGGCTTCAAGGCCGGGGGCTATGTTTACTTTTTTTTATACCTCAAGAATTTTTAGTGTATCGAGACTGCAACAGATGGCGTTACCACCGTGTGATGTCATATGGTCGTCATGGTAACGAGAATTCTTTTTGTTTTTTTTATAGAGTGTGTATTCGAAACGTGATCCTCTTATGGTGATTAATAGTGTAAGAAATATGCTATTGCGTATTCTTAAGTGAAAAATATGCAAGTGCGCAGTCGTCATGTGGATGGCTTACTTCATATTAAAAGTGTTAATATATTAAAGGGTTTATTTATTGCTAGTGTATACAGTCCATTTTCTCGTCTTCAAGTGAAAACAAAAACATATATAAATACTTATATAAACTGTTATCCCTTTTAAGAAAAAATATTTCTTCAGATTTTACGTTTCATTACCAATTAACAATAGACAATATTAATACCCTAAACAATGTTTCCTAGGATAATATAATCTTTTTATTAAAAAATTCTTATTTTAAAATTTCTTTAGAATTCAATCCTCTGCAGCTAAGTCACAGGAACTATTAAATTTTATTTCTATTTTGATATGCAATATTTCTTTTTTCAAGAGTTTATATATACATTTTTTAAGGAAAGTGCTTTAACATTTTCACACATTTATGGCATACGTTGAAATGCAAAACAAATAGCGTATCATTCTGGACATGTCACTTTTCTCTCTACTTGGTGGGATATGGAAGCGGATTTCAAAAATCTTTCAGACGTGAGTTCCCCTTTGACAGTAATAGCAAACATAAATGACGAGAATGACTCGGTCAGGGTTTTGTTCAATCCAGAAAAGCACCTCCATTTTATTGACTCCTTTTCTCTCTCCTATTGGTATTTCTCTCCCAATATGAAGCCATATTTTATCTCCTACGCCAACTGCTAGTCCAGGATGTGACACAATGACAGGAAACGTTTCTCTTGGAAATGATCCCGCCAAGAAGCGAAACGCAAAGAAAAGGAAAGAGCTCTTTCTTATGTACGTACGGTTGCCATGGCGCAACCTCATTGTGTCTAAAACTTTTGTTGCGCATTTTGTAATCTAGAAATAAATGATTATGAAACCGACGTAATGCATTACATAAAGTTTATGATTGTATTTCAAATGACTTTGATATGCTTGATGGTATTGAAATATATTGCAATACATACCAAGCATTTCAATGGCTTTAGACAAATTACCCGTTATATTATCGTACTTATTTATGTATATTATTACTAAAAATCATAGCTTCATTTTTTTATAAAAAACATTTATATATGAGGATTAATGGAACACTAAATTCCAGTAAATTATCTGAATATTTAAATCGTTAAACTCTCTTATCTATTAATCTGAATAATGGTTTGAGAAAGATAAATGTTTTAATGTGAAAAAATTGGATTTGCTTAAGACCTATAATCATTTTGATTATTTCAAATTTTATTTAAAGTGGTGTCTGATGTGGCCCAGTACAAAAGTCTGATGTGGTCCAGTACACTCTCCCGTCAATTTAATGCTGTAAATAACAACAAACTTTAAATAAAGTATCTTTTCCGGTTGATCGTTTGTATACAAAATATAATGTGTTCTTCTTACATACTTACTTTACATTTTTTTCAGAATTAATCTTTAGAAAATCACTCGAATTTAATTGTTTATAAGTAAAGGTCCAAGCGAAGCTTTAAATAAGGGGTAAAATGGAAAGTAAAATTTTACAGTGTAAAGCAATTGTATTTAGAATGAAATTTTCCCTGCAATTAATTTTTACAAATAACAGTTTTTAGCAAAGGAATTATTCATCTTTCAGACGATTCTGTGTCAACCGCAGAAAACATAAATTAATGTGATGGAAAGCGTTCGTTTTTCTTATAGCCCACAGAAGGGCTATTAGTCTCGAAATGGCATTTGCTTCGCATCACTAAAAGCGTTGAATCACTTTTCAAATTGTTGCCACCAAATATTATAGCCCTGTATTATATTTAAAGAATTTAAGTAATGACGAGTCTGCATGAATGTATGCATGTTTCTCTCACCGTAAGCCACCAAATTTTGAATAACGTAGTCCTTCACCCAAATATGAGCATCTGGAAGCCCAAATATTCAACTTCGAATTGTTTGATTACCTATTTGATATTTTGTAAAGCATTAACGAATTTTTGATTAAAAACTCATCAATTTCAAATCCAGCAGTGGCAACACTACTGAAGAAAACATCTCCAGCACTCTGTCTATCGGGAATGTTAAAGATATGCTGTTTCTAAACATTTTTAACTCAAATGCTCCCGAAACGTGTACGTGCGCGTAAATGGGAAAAAAAACTAATGGGGACACCATATGACACATGACGTTCTTGTACGGTCTATTAAATTATTCACATTTTTTACCACGTTTCTTTTAAATTTATTTCCCCGAATTTCATTAGAGATGAATTTCTCATTCAATCAATTCAGTTCTCACTTCGCGGCAAGGAAAAAAATGCATAAAAATTTAAAACATCTTCATTAGAAACTGTAAAATACAGAAAAACCTTAAAACACAAAATAGAGTTAGAAACCGTTAGAAAACAATTTTCAGTTAAAATTAGGGTTTAAGTTATTTTAAATTAAGCAGAAAGACAGATTTCTCGGTGCATAAAACTTTTAGCCCCACTCGGCAAAAAGACACTGAAGTTGGTGCAGAAACTCACTTAATTCGCTATGCTGCTAAGTTTTAAATGTGAACAAATGGCGGAGTCATTACACACAGTGAAACTTAAAGAACTTTAAAATTGTTGATAATTCTACAACTATTGCATACAGATTAACTAAAGGCATAAAAACCTTAACCTGAACATAAGAACAATATAATTCAATAATTTTTAAAGCAAAAAATACACAATTTACAAATATATAAGAATAAAAAAAACTGAGCTCATCGAGCAGGGTAACAGAGTGGATATACATATGCATACGTACATTTATTTATATACTTTTCTTGCGGCAGATTGCAACCAAAAATGGAGATGCATATCCACATGTTATAGCAGTCCTATACACAAAATTTACAAAATTTCAACGTTCTGTTTTGAGTTATACATACGTACGTACGTACAGATGTCACGAAAAAGTCTCCATTTCTGAATCCATCTGAATCCCTTTCACAGTGTAACGCAAAATCGTTCAAATTCTTTATTCTGCTCGAACGCACAGATGCCACACAGAAACGCCATTCAAATAGACTGGAGAGCGGTTAGAATGGATATTTTCTTTAAAATACGATACCCGAAATTTTTCGGGATACTTCCGTTACTTACGTACACGGAAGTGAAAAAGATTCCTTTGGGCGTAATTTGAAATTTGAAAAGCTTTCGGATTTTTTCATATTTTTTTCCTGTTAGGTGTTCAGTAATTGCCTTTATTGCCCTACTTAAGTGTATGAAATATTCACTTACTTTTAGTCTATATTTAAAAATAAGCATAAGCGTTTGTACACTAGTTATTGCTTTTTTATCACCAAGTGCATAAAGCGCATAGTATAAATCCCCAAATGTCTAGAAATGAATGTTGGATATTTAGAACAATTTTTGTAACGGCAGAAAATAGTTCAGTAATTATGAATGGTTTGTTTTAAGTATTGCCAGGAAAATTAATAATCACATTTACCCGAGCTATACAATTTAGTCAAACACTGCTCTTCTTGTCTCAGCTTTATATATAAGCTTGACCATGTTGCAAAGAACCTGACTTTCAGAAGATCTTGACCAGGAATGTAGAAAGTTTATTTCTGCGCATATAGTTTTAGTTTTTCAATTGCATAAATATCCAAATAATTTATACTCAATTCTTAAAGGAGATGCATTAAAGGTTTCTGATTCTGTACAATTTTTATAAATTCAGCATAACCATAAACGAATTTGACGAAAGTGTACTCAACTTTCAAAACCCATTTAATGGTACGGATATCGCCAAATCAGAAACTGAACTGAATACAGGATGTTACACTTTATTTTATTAAATCTGAAAAGTTCAGCTCTTTTAGAATTCACATTGGAATAAATTACCTTTGTTTGAATAGTGAAGTTAAAGTACAGTAATAATATTACAAAAAATATTTCACCATACCAATACTTCAGGAATACTGCATGTTCTAACGTTAACCTTAGTTCCAAAATGACCGTTATAGAAATCCTGAGAGAATTAGTGGGGTTGGCGGAATAAAGTAGGCCAAAAAATCCAACCGTACAATTGCTTAATAAAGTTATTAGTAGTTTATTACACTTGTTAGTTTTTGCTTAATAGGAAAAGCAAAGTAACTGATTAAAATAAATAAGCTTAACTGAGTTTCCTTCTGTAAGCAATGGTGGCTAAGAAATAATTTTTTTTATTTATTAAAAACGGCGGAGAAAGTGTCCTCTAGCATATTCGGTACTTCATTAACAGGAAATGAAGTAGAACCCTATGATAAAAAACTTAAGCTTATTTGAATAGGGTAATAAATATTATGTCAAGAAAGAAATCAGAAAAAGTAAATTTCAATTTTTCTACCAATACCACTTAATTGCACTGCAGTTAATACCTCCTGCAAAGAAGAGAAACTTTAAAAAAAGAGTAATCTTCTGAGCTGAGCAAAGTAAGTATATCCACAGAAAGTTATTCTCAAATTGTAACAGCGTTTTGCAACTTCTTTTAAGCTCAAATTGCTTAGTGGATTTTTGAGATGGTGAGTATAGAACACATTTTTATTTCTGTAATGAATGCAAAGTTAAAAAAAAATGTATACGTTACTATTATTTAAGTTGCTTTAATTAAAAGTGAACAAATTCTTCGATTACATTAGTAGTTTTATGAATATCCCAGAAAACCCAGGATTAGATAATTAAGTTCCTCTGTAAAAACGGAAGTGTATACATTGCATTTCGGAACCACGTTCATTTAAACAGCTTATATGTGTCTCCAAAAATGGTCTTAGAAGTTTTATTATTGGTTCCCGACATCCTTCTTATACTGCTCAATCTCCGGCGAGCCAATTAATTGTGCTGGTCGAGTGATCTTTTGGTATCCACCACACAGAACTCCTTTCTTTATCGGGATGTCCTTTAATGAGTTCCTGTATGTGAGCCAATTTCTACAAATGGCGTGGTTGCTTGTTTTCTTTGGGGAAAACAACACGCCACTTCGAACGTTTAGAATTTTATGGACGATTCCAGTTGATGAAATTAAGTGTTACAAATAGTCAGCTCACTTTTTTTCCACGTTGTATGTGCAATCCTGTATTTGTTTCTAAGCATACGCAAAATGAAACTCTATAGTATTTTTTCCCTTTTTTTTCGATGGAATCGCATTTAACTAAATCCTAGAAAGAAAGACGTAAACCGAAAATAATAATACTGTATAAAAATTAAAATTTAGAAATAAAATATCTGAGAGGCTTCAGGTTTTAACGATAAGCTAAAATGGTTATTTTGAAGTTTAATTAATTTATCCGTAGAGTTATCAATAAAGATGGCCCAAAGCTTAATAGCGAAACACTTTATGGGATATGAGATGAATGCACATTTAAAGTAATACGGGAACGTTGCATATTCTTTGAACGATTGACAAGCGAAAAATATATAACGTAATTCTATAAAAAATTGACTGTTTTTAATTAAGTATATCGTAAATTAAACGCATTTTTACGTAAAACCAATGCGATTAAAAAGTAAAGAAAATAATTTTGTTGAGAGCTGCATCAATTGCTTTTAAATAGCTTAGTTTGTTAATCAATTGCAAACAGATTAAATATGAAGGATAACTATGTTACATTTTGCAGATGGCGGCACACTCGAATGAAAAGTGAAACAACTAACGGATTAGCGCAAAATCGTTGTTTCGAGACTAACAGCTTTTTTGAGCTCAAGGAAAATAATGGCAATGGATAGACAATATAAAATTTAAAACTGGCCAACTTGAGTATGGCGTAAATTTTGAATAAAACTCTGTCGATTTCGAGAGCGATCAAGAACAGGTTACTCTTCTTGAGCAACGTAAACATTTTGCTTGAAATATATTTTTCCAAACCTAGCAACAGTATTCGAAAATAGACTTGAAAATCATAAACACTTGCGTGCATTCTGCTTACACTGAGTACATCGAAAAGATTCACGGAATACTAATGATTATAAGTGCAAAAAATAAAAGGAAACAAATTAACTACGAAGTTTTATTACTTTATACTATTAAAATAAATCAAAATACTATTTCAATCGTATTTTGATAACTAAGAGAGTTCTTCGAACGTCAGTTCTCCTATTCTTTAACTTTACACACTGAGAAAAAAACAAAACAATAACAACAAAAAATGTGTTCATATTTATATACACAATTTAACTAACCGCACTGAAATCTAATTAACTACAGGTAAAATAGATTTCATACAGTATCACGAATTCGAAATTTATCGTAATACTTTTTCTTCATAAAAGTATTTTTAGTAGAACAATATTTTTTAAATATTTTTTGGTAAAACAAATTTCTTTTTCTGTTATACTTTTGCGCTGGTTAACAAAGCAATCAACAGCGATGCGTGAAGATTATCGAATAGTAATATATACAGTGGCTCACATTTTGTCGGACACATGTGTTTTTCAGTTTTATTTTCGAACACCAATGACTAAATATTAACGAAATGACTCTGTTTTTCTTTCACACTTAGTCTTGATCATGTTTTCTAAAATAAACATATTTTAAAAAACGTTTTTAAAGCGTGTTCGGTAAATTATATGAAGTATTCGTACACTTTGAGCAAACAGTTTACATTTAATAAACACACGAAAATAACGCGGCACTCAATATTTCATGAGTTATCCTTTTGCTATAATTATGCGTTTTAAGTATATTGGCATGGATTCATTTAATTGTGTAAGAATGTACCATTCCTCCGTAAGAATTGCTTTTAAGGGAATATTATGTTTCCTTACTCTTTTTTCCAACTCAATCCATATATGTTCGATAGGATTTAAATTCGGAGAATATAGATGAGTATTGATTATTTCAGAACACTTGTATAATAACTAGAAGTTAACATTTACAGCTGGGTTTTTTAGAATCGTTATCCCGACAGATGGAAACTGGGAATGTATTTTACATTCCAAGGTTTCTTACAGATACTTTCAGATTTTCATTAAGAATATTTATAGATTTATATTGACGTGTATAAAGTTTTGTGAAAACAAAATTTTACGTCCCAGAGGTAGCGAAACATGCGTAAAGGTTTAAGTCTCCACAATCCGTGCTTAAAATTAGGTAACATATTTATTGTATTTAAGCCTCAATTCAGGTTTCGCCGTATAATAATTCGTTCATCGGACTCAAATATATTAAACTTCGACTCACCCGTAAATATAACATTATTTCAATTTGATAAATATTTTCTTACAGTGGATTCTGCGAATGCAGGGGTATTTCCCTGGTTTCTTTGTTGACGAAGAATTTCCGTTTGATAGCGCACTATATTCATTTTCTCTTAAAACTTTTCTGATAATTTCATGGCTGAATTTAGGTTCCATTTTGAGCAGTTACACAGTTTCCACCGTTTTAATAACATCAAAATAGTTAAATGCTTTACAAAAAGAATATTTTGGATATTTCGAATGCTTTTGCCATCTTTTCCAAGGAATTTAAACAAAAAAAAAATGTTTTACTTATAATGAACTTGTCATTCATTCCTAGGTTTTTGTCATGTTTTCTTTAAATATGAGTTAATATATTATAACATCGGTTTCGAAAACATCTCAACAAAACTTCTGAGTGTTTCAATTATTGTGAGTTACTAACTACAATAATAACTAACATTCAGTAACATTTTTAAGTGGTGTAGATTTAAAAACAAACAAAAAATGTCAGAGATTTATACTCCATTTACACTTTATTTACTTAGCAGATATATCCGAAGATTACAACGTTTGATATGTGTAGAAATGGAAAGCGTCAGAGAAACGGATATACTTCTAAACAAAGCAGAAAAATCCTTGAATGTAGTAACATAGGAGAAAGCAATTGCTCAGACAAGAGGGGAGGATGGAAACATCGATGTGAAAAAACAATATTAAATTTAACCCGAAGTAAAATAACAGAAAATTCGTAATCTCCAATATGAACCAATAACATGCAGAATTTACAGATTTTTGTTTTCAGTTAGGGGGTATGCATATGAAAATCATCGGGAACAAAATTTTAAAATATATCTTCAGATAGAGAAGGGTATGATTATTCGTACTCGATTTACTCTAGAAGAAATCCGAAGAATAAATAGAAGAATCCGTTTGAATAAGTTGTAGAGACATTAGGTTATTTCGAAGCAGGAGACATGAAAAATGAGCAGGAACCGAACCACAGACCTCTCGGTTACGCGTCCAGCGTGCTGACCACTACACCACAAAGTAACGCGAAGAAGCGGAAGAAATACCTTATAAAGTTAATGTGTGCACTTAATGCGGAAGAAATACCTTATAAAGTTAATGTGTGCACTTAATGCGGAAGAAATACCTTATAAAGTTAATGTGTGCACTTAATGCGGTATAAGATGATTAAATAATTAGCTCGATTTATTTTTTCTCTACTACAGGAACTGAGATATTGATGTTAACAATTCTTTTGAGTGTTCCAAAGTCAACAAAATTTTCTGTACGAAACTGATGTACATTTCAATTAAATTTTTTGAAATGCTTCATATCAGCGTTCACCTTAAATAGGCCTTCCATTTTTTAAATTTATAATTTGCTATATCAGACGCCAAGCAAATATGTAATGCTCCACCATACAAAAGGGATCAAAATGAGCTGTAATTATAACTAGAGGGAACATTAAGAAAGGCATATTTACGCCCCAGAAATTTTCTCGAGTCACCGAACACACCCATTCTGGGCCTTTTCCAGGAAAACTTTACTTCCCTAGCAGAAGCGGTGGAACGGTTGCAAACGATTCCTGTCAAGTTTCTAAAATATCCAGCCAGTAAGCGCATTCTTGTGCCCTTCAAATAAATTGCGGGGAGAGAAAGTTTCCCGAAATTATTTCATGGAAGTTTCGTGTCTGGCCAAAAGGTGAAAAGCTCTGCTTTGCTTGCGCAATAAAGAGATAAAGTGCAAATTGTTTTATATTCTAAAGAGAGTCTTTGTATAGTTTTCGGACAGCTCTAAGTTGTCAATTCAATATATTTCTTTGCATTGCCTAGCAGAAACTTTACTCGTTAATTGCTTTTCCCAAGGCAAGTTTCAAGAATTAAATGCAAAGCGAATATTTACATTCTAAAAGGTACCCTCTGATTCAGGTAATATGAGATTTACTGTTTACTTTAACATTTCGGCTATGGCAATTAAATGAGTTTGAATATTTTAGCCCAAATAGAAATTTTTTTTCGGTTATGACATTTCCGTGCATAGACAATTCTGCAGGTGTTACAAAATATAAGCAACATTGCATCTTAATTTGTATTTCAGATGTGCATAATATTTAACTAACTGGTAAACGTCTCAAATGCTTAATGAAGAAACATTATTCAAGCTAAAAATTTCAAGAAACTTTAATCACCTGATTTTTAAATAGAGGAAAACAATAGTGAAGTATTTTCGTACTCATGAAGAATTTCGTTTACGAAAATAAAATTTTCGCAACAAAATTCGAAGTTTAATTTTGATTCCTTTTCATTTATAATGTAACATAGGTTTTAATTCTTACATTTTTATGAATTAAAGTACTTTCATATACATATTGTTGATCAAATCCTCGAAGAATTCAAAGACAGTAATATTTGGATGAGTTTACGTGCAAAAGTTAGCTTGATTTGTTTATATTTTTCGGTTTATTTTATTTTATTTCATTAGTCCAAAGGGGAAATTTGCCCAGAAGGACTAGTAAAAGAACTATATTAATAAGAAGTAATTTCGTTTTGGCATTTTGCGTTGATTCACTAAAAGCGTTGTTTCACGTTTCAAATTGTTGCCACCAAATATTATCGCCTTGTATTATATTTAAAGAAATCAAATAATGAAGAATCTGCATAAATGTATGTATGTTTCTCGCATTGTGATAAAACAATGGTACCTAGAGACATCGAATTTTGAATATTGAACGTTTCAACTCGAATATGGGCATTTGGAAGCCTAAATTTGAAATTTGGAATTTGTTTTATTATCGATTTCATATTTCGTCAAACTTTAATGAATTTTTAATTAACAATCTCAAGGATTTCAAAGCGACCAATGGCAACGTTGTACAAAAAGAACATTTTTATCTCCAGCGCATGAGACGGTGTATCGGAAATTCTAAAGACATGCTCATTTTAAAATTATTTTGCAATATTACTCTTGAACTGAATTTTATGGTTCAAGTGCGAAGAAGATGATATTTAATAAATAAATTCAACACATAAAATATTAAAAAAAACGCCCCTTTGCACGTAATTTAAAATCTGAAACCTTTCAGGTTTTTCTTTTCTTTCTTTCTTTATTTATTTACTTTTGTTTCTTCAGCATTTCATCTCTATTTCGAAAATTAGTTTGGCGAAATCAAAATCTCATGAGATATACTCATTTAGAAAAATATATGTAGACTTACAGCTCCACTTTCTTTTGAAGTATGATACGACTGTTGACTACTTTTTGACATCCTATTCCGTCTTGGAAAGACATTTTGAGAAATTGAAGGATTTTATTGATTACAGAGTATGCAACAATTAGGACTTCAAAGGTTCAACTTTCAGGGCATTTTGGCATTTATCTGCAAAATAAGTTTTTCGAGCTCTAAACATCACAATTCCAATTACAGTGCCTGGGAAGGTAATGGCGTACATTGCCAATGTAGTTCGACATACGTCGACCAAATTAAAACAGCTTTAAAATTTTACATCAAAGAACACGAATGCTTTATTCATTTTGAATTTTTTAAAGCAAAGAGGAAAATTTGCCTTCACGGGACATGTTTTGTGAAAAAGGTGAAACACATTATGCATAGGATAAATAATGAGAAATATTATGTAGCTTGGCCATCGAGAAGCGAACTGAGAAAAAATTGATTGCATTCATGTTTCTTACCTATTTTATAGCGAGATATTTTTAACAGACGATAAATACGCCTTTATAACATTTATCATACATCTTAACCAGGGTGCAGCCTAACTCGAAAGAAACATTAATTGTTTCATTGAAGTTATTCATTCAATTTTAAACATAAAGCTCTATGATGGCGTTTTCTGCTCTCAAAAGTGGCAATTAAAGGAAGAATCTCTGAGAGCAGCTGGAGATGAATGATTGTGTACATTCTGCCATCAAGTCTGTTTGTGCCTGGATGGTTGTCAACGTGCAGCCGCGTGATTCACATTCTCCTGTCTTCTTAATTGCCGACGAGCGACTAAAGCTCCCTCTCATGGGTCAAAAGTCAAAGGAATGGTAAATGAGGAGAAAGAGGCTCTTGAGAGTCAAGCAGGTACACGTTAAACTAAGCTTGAAACGTTCTCTTTCACTTCTTACTTAGCATTCACCTCCCTTTTCTAAAAGTTCCTCGATTGTTTTAAGTACCTGGCATTGATTCAATATCCCTGCGTCAATAACTTAAGAATCAAGTTCGAATAAATGCAAAAAGGTATGTTGGATCTTTTCCGTTATAGGATAACAAGCGCCAAACGTACTTCGTTTTAAGTTGGCACATGCACAATGATACGCGTGTCAACTTAAAACGAAGTACACTACATTAGTCGAATTTTCTTTGATTCTCTTTTATATACGGAGGCGGATATTAACGGCGAAATTTCATTTGAACAGATCTTAGCAGAAGCTTCTGCCTAACGGCCACATTTAAATTAAGCTTCTTTTTATCGCACAATTCTAGTCTTCCAAGCAAGTACTATCAATGATTTATTTATATATATATATATGTCATTCTAATTTAATGTTTTGTGGACTGAAATGACTATCCTAAGAGATAATTTTCTTTTATTTAGGAAAAAACAATTACCCCCATATATCCAAATCAGAGTTTTACTTCAGGTACGAAGTAAAAGAAGTATTGTAATCACGAAAAATTTCAGGTATCATATTTCAAAGAAAATATCCATTTTAACCTCTGTCAAATCCATTTGAACAAATCTTTTTGCATGATATCTGCACTTACGGACAGAATAAAGGACTCTTTTTTTTCTGAAATGGATTACAAAATTAATTTTAAATGGATTCAGAAGGGATTTTTGTGACATCTATATGTACGATTACGAATATTGCATACACCTACCCACCTTCTTACCCGGCTCTTTGAGTTCTGTTTTTTATTAGTATATGTTGGTGAATTGTGCATTTTTTGCTTCAAAAGTGATTAAATTATGTTGTCCTTATGTTCCGGTTATGTTTCAGTTAATCTGCATGCAATAGTTGTAGAGTTATCAGCAGTTCAAATGTGCAAGTGGGGCTAGACCTAACGTGGAAGTAATTTGTTTACATTGAAAATTCTAAATAGTAGAATGAATCAAGTCAGTTGGTGCGCCAACTTCACTATCTTTTATCTCAGTGCGACCAGAAATTAACTTTAAATTTATGTGCACCAAAAATGTCTTTCTGCCAAATTGCTTGTTTTCCCGTAGAATCTCTAATTTTAACTGCAGAAACCATTTTGCTTTAACTTTTTAAAATTGTATTTGGTGTTTTAGGTTTTCCTGCATTTCACTATATTTAATAAAGAAGTTTTGAGTTTTTACATACTTTCCCTTGCCACGAATAAGAACTGAATTCATTGAATGAGAAATATATCTCCAATGAAATTCGAAGAAATATGTTCAAATGAAGTACAGTCAAAATGTGTATAATTTAACGGGTCGTAGAAGGAACTCATGTGGTGTCGACATCAGATTTTTTTAGTAAGTAGAGTTGAATCAACGATTTAGCGACCAAATGCAAATTTTTAGTTTGCTTTAAACAAGAATTACTATTTGTCTTACCAGCATTATTGCTTTAGGCTAGGATATTGTAGCCATTCGAAAATTAACTTTGCTTTCTTCTTTTGAGCTCTTACTGAGGCCTACGTAGCTGCTGATGTGCATATTAAATGCTACTTGAAATATCAAGTGTATCTGTTCACTCTCACGCAAGATGGCCACTCGTAATTAATCTATATTTGTTCATTGATCTCCATTGGAAACACGATTTAGTGTTACTTTCGCCATAGATTTCGCTCGTTAGCACGTAATTGACTTACAGTAGTTTTTATACTTATATATAAGTGAAATATGTTACTGGGTTATATTCAAGAGTCATTAGTTTTTTTTTAAGGAGAGGTGAAAAATCTGTGCTGCTCTCGCCGGGACTCGAAACCGGACCTCTCTAATACGTGTCGAGTGTGCTACCGTTTCACCACGAAGGCCTGCTGGAAGGAGGGAGAAAATACCTTACATACTCCCCATTTTAAAGGGCGATTGGGGATTAGGGAATCCAACCGCCAAATCCTGGTGATCACAAATTATTGTCCACGACCTTTTAATTCGTGCTCTACTGTAATTAGATTAATTCGTGTGCCACACTAATTAGAGTAATTAGATTATTTTGAAGCAGGAGACGTGAAAATGTTCAATGCCCTCGCCAGAACACGAACCTGGACCTAACAAAGACACACGCCGAGTGTGCTACCGCTACACCACGATAGCATGCTGGAAGCAGGGAGGAAATACATTATAATATTATTAGGTGCCTGTTGAGACACATACCTTAGCCATTGTATGTTTGTCGTTTGTGATTTGTGTAAAGCAGTTTGAATCCATAAATGTTATTACAAATCGAAACATTACAGTGTTTTTCAGAGACATTTGGCTTAACGGCCACTAAACATTGACTCGAAAAACTTTAAAATTGCCTGAAAAATCTTCACGTTTTTCAGAACAGAAAATTTTGAAAGATCAAGTGTATCGTTGCCGAGACTAAATTCGCATCTTTTCAACTTCTACGTGGATGAGTTGATTACCATATACCTGCAAAAAGCGTGAGGGTTTCCTTATTAACGTGCACAAGGAAAGTTGAAAATTTTTCAGCCTATTTCATTCTAAAACATTTATGTTTTGAGAAATCTTTCACAGATTATACTCTGTTTTTCTTTTTAGGTGATGTATTCCTTTTACCAGATGTTATTTAATTCGTGCCTTTCAAATGAACTGCCCAGAAGTTAAAGAAGAAGACATTAAGTAAATACTCTGATTTTAGAGTGAAATAAGTATAATATTTTAAGACTTCTTTTTCAGGACTTAGGTAATGATAATATAGCTTGTAATTCACTTGTTCTTATTGCCTAAAATGTGAGTTATCATCATTAATTTATTCGCAAAAGTAATCCGTAATAATGCGAAATATTTTCTTCTGTCTGTAATAATCTTTGAATCGTGGGGTTAAGTTTACTGATTTACAGCAGCAATGCGAATTTCGTATTTTACAATGATTGTATCAACTATATTTCTTACTAGCCGCTGCGCGGGCAGCCTTCATCTGGCTTTTAAGTGTACCAGAAAAATGCTTAAAGAGAACAACAAACATTAAATTTGAAAACTGCACAGAATTTTACTCTGCAGAACAATTTTATCGAAAAAGAAACAAACAACAACGGAAAAATATTCAGTTAAAAATGCATTACAGATAAAAAGCATACAACGAAATAAGCAATATCCCTTAATACAAATATTAATTATCCTAATAAATAAATTAACCAACTTCCCTTTGCAAAATTTGAAGAACTCAAATAGTATAAACAGATTAAGAACTTAAACAGATTAAAAAATATCATGCAAAGCTTTTTTATGATTAAAATTATATATAATTAAAACATAATATTACAATGAAATAAGCAATATCCCTCGATACAAATGTTAATTATCCTAATAAAGTAATTAAACAATTTACCGTTGCAAAAAGAAACAACTTTTTAATTTCTTAAACTTTTCAGTCTCTTAAAAACAGTAACATAAGAAATACGATGAAAAATTGTTGCCAAACCGAAATTTTTAAAAGAATGAAACTATTCAAAATGATGCAATTTCATCAAAAATCTATCAACAACAATAAGAAAGGAAAATTGTTGCCAAAACTACATTTTAAAGTATCTGAGATGTGAGAAGTGTACTCGGAAGCTTCATTTAAAAAATTAAAATACAAAATATTATTATTTTTTCAAAATTCTTTTTTTAAAAGGAGTCGAAAGGATTAATAAAGAAAAATAAACAGCACATTTTTTAAAATAAGTTTTTTTAAAAAAAATTCCGCAGAAAAGGTGTTAAGCTCACTTTCCTAAATAAATTAGTATTTAATCGATTTATTGAAATACGAAATTTATTTTAAGTTCGTAAAATAGCTAAGTGTCTACGCTTCACGACGATGTAAAAACGAAATGTATTTCCTGTAGTTCCTCGCTTTCCTGTAGTCCATTGTGTCTCAAAATGACGCGATTTGGTCACAAAACATAAAATAAAAAAAATTCTAATTCGAATTTCGAAAAAATTGCTTCGAGGTGCACTGGTTCTTGTGTAGATACACCTATTTACCAAATTTCGTGGCCCTGGGTCTATTAGCTTACTCGCAACACGAACGAAACACACACACACACACACACACACACACATGATCTTTTTTAAATTAATGTGTAATAGCTGCAAACAAACGCATTATAATTTTTTATTTAATTTTTTTTCTTGACGTTTCCATGCTCTAATTTCCTCAAGGAAATATTTCGCGTTAATAAAAAATCAATTCAATTATTTCGACAGCACATTTCGTTCTTCAGAGTTGAAATTTTAATAGATTTCCAATGTTCAACTCAAATCTAAAAAACTTGCCAAATGAAAACCTTTTTTCCTTTTTAGCAGCTGCTGCATAAAAATATTTGCTATTATGGAGTTGCAAATGAATTACTTAGAAAACTGCTGTTAATTAATTTATTCTTAATATTGAAAATGATATTGCAGAATAGTATATGTGATGAAGCACAATTTTGATGTGTGAAACGGTAAGACTAGAAATTTCTTATTTAGAAGGAAAAACGAAATGAGAGAGTGACAGAAAAAAAGAAAAGAAAGAAACCTGAAACAAACAAACTATAAACATACCATTTTTAACAAGAAAAAGAAATACATTATTTTATAATCTTTATTGAAAAAAATTCGACCCATTATTAAGAGTCGGATAGCTAATGATGAATTAAAACCTCAAGTGTTCTCGGGAGGAAAAAATAGTAAAGGAATAATAAAAAGAATAAAATTTTCATGGGTCGATTTAGGTTATAAAATAAATCTTTCATTTCGCCCCGTTAGTTTCCTGGTAAGTTAAAACACTCTTGTTAACCCATTAATGACACAGAGAAAAAGTTAAAGAACTGAAATTCTGTCCTCTAATTATTTCTTTCTAAAGAGAAATTCCCGCTTCCTGGAACATTTCTAAGAATGGACACATGTTATATATTGATTCTCTCAGGGGCATAAAATATAGGGTTTTAAAGATTTTGGATCCAGAGGAAAACGGGAAATTGCACTTCAGTGTTCGGTCAAGCATGGATATTTTTGAGAAAAGTTTCCGGGACTGCCATCATTACGATAAAGTGAGACATGTCAGTAAATGCAGCGGATAAGTTTTGACACCGACTCTATCTTAACATTTCGAGTTTCTGATTAAATCGCAAACTTCTAGCACGACCAGATTTTGTTAGATATCTGATCTCTTTCTGTGGAAATGTTCAGAAATTCCTTTTTAATGAGCTGTTCACTAGAAGCGCCAAGCTTTCTCTCTACCTAGAAGCGCCAACAGCAGTCAAATTGACTGCTCAGCGAATTAAATGTGTATATTAAAATGCAAGTGCTTTATAATGCTTTTAAGAATATTAATTGTTCTTGTTTAAGAACTCCTTTAAAGAACAACAGGTAATTTTTACAAAAAATAAATACTTTATTATAAATTTCAACTTACCCTTAATAAAACGCATTTTGTACCTTTTCGCAATTTTTACACTACACAACCTTTTCAACACTGGAAGTGCATTTTCCATACCAATAATAGGAGCATTTTTTGCACACATCACTTGTTTTGTTACACCAACAGGGCACGGATGTCTTTTCTTCAAGAATCTACTGCTGTTACTCTAGTATTCCTGTATTAAGAGCAATCTTGGTACATTTGTATTGCACATTTGTATTGCAATGTAAGAAATATGACTGAGTCTTTCCTTGAAATAAAAAAACTTATACCATACTTGAATGTTTAATTTCACTAAATAACTACTATATTGTGTAAGTTGATTTGAATATTTGTATATTGGCTAAAAGCCTTTTTAAACTAATTTTGATTCGTTGTCCAAGAGTTTTCTGTTTCAACAATGTCTTTCCTTGCCAAGAGTAAAAAAGAAAATTTAATAGGAGTAGCCGAAGGATTAGGTGAGGATGTGCTTCTCGCTAGTGTATTAGTGGGAGTAGCCGAAGGATTAGGTGAGGATGTGCTGCTCGCTAGTGTATTAGTGTTATAAAAATAAGCAACAAATGCTAAAAGAAAATGTACGAATGTAAAATGGGGGAATTTAAAAATAACATATGAGGTAGCATCGCTGAATTCAAACAAGCAACCAAAATTAGATTAAAACACAATCCCTAAGTTTCCGCACAACGCCTTAAAAAGAGGCATGCCGAATCTATGCTTCAGTTCGCAATCAACAACAGTTCTGCTGAATCCGAGATAACCAAAGCGGAAAGCATGAGCCAAGACATCATGTGCACGATGAAATTTGTTGGAGGATTATTGTGATGTTGCAAGCTGGGGCAAGACAATCTGCTGTTGCGAAAGAGCTGAATATGCACCGTAGGGCCATCAACAGGCTGTAGAATCTTTACCAAAGGCATCAAATCGCCCCCTATAGAAGACGTGTGTATGGATGCCAGAGCAATAACCCAACGGCAGACGATCTCTTCCTGTTGCTATGAGCAAGACACAGTAGATCAGTAACAACACGGCAGCTAACGTCGCATCGTTTTCTGCGGTAGGAACGCCCATATCACGCCAAACTATGTCGCGTCGACTGCATGAAGATGGAATGTACGCTCGACAACCTGTGGTTTGTGTTCGTTTGTCCATCGCTTGTCATAGAGCGGATGAATTGGGCCCGTGAACATCGCAGTTGAACAACAAAGCAGTGGGGCCCGTATTCGTTACGGATGAGTCTCGATTCAACGTCCAGAACGATTCCGAATGGCAATGATATGGCGAGAGCCAGGAACTTCCTGTCGGACGCCAAGCATCGTCGAAAGAGACCATGGCAGAGGAGGAGGCTTATTTGTATGAGCTGGGATAGGAATGAACGGCCACGTCGACCTCTACGTGGTTTCTGGTTGTTCCGTCACAGCCATCCGATATCGCCACGAAATTAGGTGTCCTCTTGTGCGTTCATTTATTGCTGCAATGAGTACTGACGCGATATTTATAAATGATAACGCCAGCCTGGAAAGAGCTCGAATGGTGCGGAGTTATCGGGCGAATTAAACCATTCCACATCTACCTTAACCTGCTAAATCAGCGGACCTGAATCACACAGAGGATGTGTGGCACATAGTGGCACGACGGATAACAGGTCGCAGAGTTCTGCCAGGCACCCTCTAAGAGCTGTGACAGGCATTACTATACCAATAGACGTTACTGCTACGACAAGCAATCAAAAACACTATTGCCATCTTTCCTCACCGTTGTCAAGCATGCATTTGAGGTACAGAGTATATATCTTCTAAGTGTGATGTTTCTATTGGACATTCTTCCGACATTCATTTGGTCTTTCGCGATGTGATGATTATAATACACGTCTTTTTTAATATCTTTGCTTTATTGTTTGCTGTGTGGTCGAATAATGCCACACCAACCTCTTGAATGAATTTCACGCATATCCGTTAAATCCGATTTTTAAAATTCCATGTGCTGTTTTCCTTGCTAATTTTTAAGGAAGATTATACTATCCCAGAATTTAAAATATAATCACTGGAAGTCAATTTTACGATGAGAAGGAAATTAATTCTAAATCGAATAACTGCTGATCGAGAAACTAAGGCACAGGAAGGAAATGAAGGAAGAGTATATGAATTAGAAATAAAGCGACTTGAATTGCAAACTCAAATACGAGCTCAAATTATCAACGAATATAATATAATCGAGCAATAAATTCCAGTCGGCACAAATTACTCCAAAGTTTGATACAAAAAAAGGATGAAATGGGATTATATTTTATAAATTTTGAGAGAAGAGCCTAAATGGCTTAGATTCTTAAGAAAGATATGGTGGTTTTTTGGGGGGGTGTTTTGCCAGCTAAAATCTTCAATATATTAGCTAAATAAACGTTTGAAAACGCAAATACGATTATGTGGAAAATTTAATCTTAAAAAGATATAAACGCAATAGCAAAATGTTGAAGCAGTGCTTTTATTGACATCAAAAGACTCCTGAAACATCTGAGAGAAATTATGCTCATTTATTTTGCATTTACATTTTGCAATGGGTTATGGAATTACTAGTTAATATATTTTAGAATATGAAAGATTTAATAGTTACCGAGCTCAAATATCGGGTTACTGTGGAAGTAAGGGAGCATTTTCTTGAGAAATGGAAAAAATTAGAAGCGCCAAGTGCTCTACCACAAAAATTAGACGAGTATGAAAATATTAAACAAAGCTTTAAGAAGAAAAATCCTCGAAAACAGGGTTTAAAACTTCAAGAGGGTCATCAAAATGGGAATAGAAGGCAAGATGCTATTACAGCAGATACAATCCTAAAGAAATCTCGAAAGATTTTAATAATAAGCATGTTAAAAGAGAGAATTTACTAATAAAATTCATGAAAACGAATTTGAAAAGTGGACGCAACCTCGCTGTTATGAATACGTATCCTACTCTTTTCTCCGACCGCACTGTGATAAACTCAAGAGCAATATGGGAACTTAAGTTTAAATGACTTTCCCAAAAATAGTTTTAAGGATATTATGGTTCCGCATGCTTGCCTAGATAAAATAAATTGTTATACAGGTGCAATTTTGGACTTAACGTGTCAAACTTATGTAGAACCTTCCACTAGTGAAACCGTGTGGATACCAACATCTCTAGAAGAACATCCAGTGTGCTTGTTGAGTTCTAGAAGAAACGGATAATTTAGGTTCGACAAATGGGTTAAATTCTGAAACAGAAATTACGGATAAAGATACATTGACTGGAAATAAAATTTTGCCTTCAGTGGAATATGATTCTGTTGTTGTGCTGTGTTGTCATGGCTTATCGTACTTATTTGACAGTAACATCAGAACAAGCCCACGAAATTCATCGCGGGAAGAAGAGCAAGACTGCACCTGTCATTGGCTAGAGCCTTGAGTACCACACAGATGACAGTACGACTTCATTCAATTCCGCCCCAATTTTGATAGAGAGCACCCCGGGGGGGGACGGCTCCGAAGGCCTTCCACCCTTTTCCCCTACCACCAACCTCTCGAGAGAACATTTGTTTTGCCATGCATTTAGAGTGCCCCCATGCCGCAAAGACACTATACATTTGCAAGCATCCATGCCTTTTCCGGTATTTTAACCGGGGCCCTTCAGTATCGCAGTAGACTTCCCTAACCGTTATACCTCCTGGGTGGCAGGAATATGAAGGTTCTGAATTAGATATGAGAAAGGGTGTTGTAGAAATATTTATGTAAGAAAAATGGAAAGCCTTGAATTGAAGTTTCTATATGAAGAAACTAAAGAAAAATATTGTAAAGTTACTTACGTCCAGCAACATCAGACCAAAACACAGCAGATAGAAGAGGCATATACATTTTGGCTACATTTTATTAACACTCTACCAAGGCTATTGATGAACCAATAAAATCTAATCGTTCTAGTATAAAAACATGAGAACCTACTGTTTTAAATAAAACAGTTTTGCTCCATGAAGATACAGAATTGACTGAAATCGTACCTTTTACAAAACAATTTCCATCTGAAAATGTTATAAATTTTTTAAAATTTCTGGCTGTCCTCCATTTGTAACCCTATGTGTAAATAAAAATACGCTGCTTCATGATGAAATGTAACCATCGAAAATATCTGCTGATGATCTTATGTCTCAAGATAATAGTTCTTTAAAAGCTAGTCTTTTATGTGAAACTGAAAGTGCGCGTAATGAAATTGGGGATTGAAAAAAGTCAATTTTTCGAATTACAGCACATAAAATCCTGCAGTTGTAAGAAAGGATAGCAATCCTAGCATTATTGAAAAACCAATTGATTTGGACACAAGTTTAAAACTATCTCATCAAATTAAAAATTAAAAAAAAAGCTTTTCTTCAGAACATTTCCTGTGAAGGAAGAGAAATTAAGACTGTAACGTTTGTTACCAACTGAATATCCAGAAATGTAGAAGTTCTCGCCCTTGAAAGATTCTCCCTTTGAGATGCGTTGAAGATCCGGGTGCTTGAAACATTTTAGATTTCGTAAGCTTAAAAAATAAAAAGTTTGGAGTTCGACACAAATGGTGGAATTTCGTACTATCGTATTATCGCAACTAACTTAGTAGAAGTCGACAAAGTTTCAGAATATGCCGAACTTTGCTAACCTCTCACGTAACAATTATTCAGACAAGCATGCGTAAGACAGTTTCCGATACCTCCACATTCAAATACGTTCTTTTTGCTGTATTGAAAATTCTAACGGTTTTTATAGAAAAATTATTTTTTTTGTCTTAAACTGTTTTTAAAATTTGTGAGATTTTCCTTTAAGAGAAGAATCAGAGGTGAAATTTCTGTAGAAATACAATATCCTGTTGCAAAATCGCTAAAATAATAATGGTTTGAATGTTTTCTATAAGCCATCGCTGCGAAATTTCCGTCAAAACAAAAACAAAAACCATTTGTAACAAGGTTTACTGACTGTTCTTTGGAATACACATACAGTTGAATCGTAAAATGTGTGTATATTTTAATATATAATTCTTTTATAATAAAAGTAATTGATCTTTTACATCCTCAAAATTCGCAAATCTAAGTCAAGGTGGTAGGAATAATATGTAAGTACAGATATTTCATTTAAACTTCACTGCACCGTATGATGAATACAATGGTATCTACGGGACTGTGCAAAACGCTATTAAATCAGCTAACGTTGAGAAGAAGGTTGAAATCGAATTTCGTACAATATAGTTTCATCCAGTGCATTCCTAGTTTAGCATTAAGCGGCGTTATAATAGTTAACAGCAGGATTTTTTATAAGAACATATTAATTATTTTCCCTTTATTTCTTACAGGAAAATTTCATTTGGCATGTATCCAAAAACGCGGATTAAACTGATGACATATACCGCTATATTATATTTTGCTTTAAAATGCTATACATTTGTATATAATATAAAGGAATGTTTTATTTTCAGAAAATTAATAAATATACTAATTTCATTTATGTGCTCGGTTCTGAGATTTCTTTTTTTCTTTTTCACGACTTTTAGCACTTATTGGTAGACTTTAAAATTTCTTTTTTATATGTTTAATATTCTGTATTTATTACTATTTTTTTACTTTTAAGCATATATGCGCGCTAGAGATGTCTTTTTTTCTTTTTGCTATGTTTTGTATTTGTCTATAAGAAAGGTAAGTTCTTCCTTCCCTGAAAATTTATCTATGGAATTTATGTTAGGGTTCCCTTTAAGAAAACACAAATTTGAAGTTTCCTAAAAATCTAACCTAAACATTCTCTCTCATTGCGTTGTGATTAATACGGACCGGAATAACCTCGAGTTGATAACTGCTAACAGTCATGAGTATTGATTAAATAAAACATACAATTGTTATCCAAGGAATGCGTGACATTTATTTATCAAAGAGTTCTTCTAAACATTATTAATATTTGAAAAATTTCCTTAACATCATCTCATTGCAAAGAAAATCTCCATAGGTACTGAGTAAAACTATACTCTTAAAATCGTCAAATCAATCAAGCAAATTAAACATTTTCCTAACTTAATAAAGAACCACGGTTTTGATTTTCTCAATAAATTAAGGCTGCAAATATAACTATTGACCGTATAGGTTATTACTAAACCAAGTAAAGGAAAAAAGAAAGCAACAGTCATCTTCCCTTCTGTCTGACTTCCGCAACGGTCAGGTGGAACAAAAACTGGAACCTAGGTTAAAAAAGTCCGAGGTGAAGACGAAACTCCTCATGAAGTCGACCAGGAACTTAGGTAGGTAGAAGCAGGGATGAAAATAAAGTCCATTTGTGGAGGCGAATACACATTCCTTTAGTTGATTAGTCAATTAAGCAGATGCTTAATTTTCTGGAACATGGAGTCAGGTGATTTAAAGTTGGCCCAATAAGGCGGAGGCATAATTAGTCCTCATGAAACCGACGATGAACTTAGGTAGAAGGAGGGATGGAAAAAAAATGTCCAGTTGTGAAAGCGAATACACATTCCTTTAGTTGATTAGAGATGACAGTTGATTAATCAATTAAGCAGATGCTTAATTTTCTGGAACATGGAGTTAGATGATTTACTGTTGATCCCAATAAGGCGGAGGCATAATTTCTGGAACTGAAGTTAGATGATTTACTGATGATTCCAACATTCTCTCCTGTAGTAAGCGATTATCAGCAAATTTCTTTAATGGGAAGGCAAAGTAGGCAGAAGAGATCTGTTCTCAGGCAATATACACGAGAACCTAAGTTAAGAATCCCATCCCCGAGCTGAGGTGACAAAAGAATAGCAAATACGAGAACGTGAAAAAATCAAATGAACAAGGCGAGAGCCCGAAGCATCAAGCGAAGAAAAAAGCGCGAAATCCCCACCTGCAACTCCTTTTAGATACGACAAGACTGCCACATTGGCTAACAAGCGCTAGAAATTGTGAAAAAAAAACAGTTTTATAACCACCGCCTCACGCTCTGTAAAATTTCTTCCTTTTCCGAGGCGTTGAACAAAACACAAATTTAAACATCGCCAACCTATCGCCAAGACTGGAACAGCTGCGAAGGCTGGGCTGGTTAACCTAAACTCCCACAATCGGAAATCCCTTAACAGCGTAGGCAAGGGTGTTAGAATTCTGCTAAAAGCTGCGTTTCTTGTTCATTTTCTCCCCGCCCCCATTTTCGTCACAATGAAAAATGGAAAATTCAGTTAAGTAATTTATTGTATCTTAAAATCTTTTAAGGGTAGATTCTTGAAAGGGATCTTAAATTAAAAAGCTAATTTTTCTGCTTCTAGTGGTATAGATTAAAAATAGATAAACTTAACTTAAGTAATATAAAATTAAGAATATTACGTAGAAAAGCACCCGATTTCATTGTGAGCTTCAGCGCGTTTACGACTAACGAGTGAAAAAAAGTACCAATCCTAACTACCAAAAAAAAAACTAAATTAAAATTAAACAAATAACACAGATGATGATTAAATTAAAATTAAACAAATAACACCGATCAAACTGAGCGTTATGATCGGCTTTATCCGGTCATCAGAAGTTTTGCTACTTGGCAGATATTAGCTTATAATTTAGGATGCAAATATTATCTTAATGATATAATGCAAATATTATCTTAATGATATAATGCAAATATTATCGTAATGAATGTAAGTTTATGAAAATACAGACTAAATTAAGTAATTATACAAACACAATTAATAAATGCCGTTTAAATATCGGTCTTCACGACGGATCTAAAATCCTGCGCCGCTCAGAGGGTTAAATAAAATACTCCTTGTGTAGCATAAATTTAGAATACTAATAAATGAATTTTTAATAATTTATAATTTAAATAATTAAGCGAATTTGCTACACAACATTTAAATTTCTTCTTATATGCGCAATTTTTCGTTTTTACATTTATGTAAAGGTATATTTGTGTATGTTTCATGCCTGTATGTATTATGTTTAAAATCTATTTACTATAGAAGGCTTCGATCGTGATCATCAGATGTAAAAAGTTTAAAATAAAACATTAAAAAACAATTGCAGGAGAAACCTCGTTAAATTGCGGTAATATTTTGTCATCACAAGTTTTATCGCCACGTTTTTGGAGACTTAAGTACTAATTTCATAAGAAGGAACTTAATTATTCAAGACGCATACGCGTGTTTATTTCATATGAAGCTTTGCAACAACTGTTGCCTGCTAAATCCGCTTAATGAAGGCAATTAACGTTTCGAAAGTCGTTTTCTTCAAGAGTTTAATTAATTAGGCATGGGTAAAAAATGAATCATTTATTTTAAATAGGGTAGAAATCTACATTAAATATTTTGAGCCAGTGACAAAAAACAGTTTTATTCATTTTCCGCTATTTGTTGAATTAATTAAAATTTTGTAATTTTCTGAATATTAATCCGTAACAAAGTGATTGATTGTGCTCATATATTTAAAATATCTTACAATATTGATGGGTATAGGATTGATTAGAACTTTAAGTCGTGATCTATTTCTAATTCAAAATCAAACTCGTATATATTTATAACATACTACATAATATAAAGAGTAAAAGACTTCGGAACTTCTGCAAAAAAGTAAGAATTTAATAGGAAATTTATCTTTTGTTCATTAACCTATATGTTAGTTTTTTTTAAACTTTTTTTTAATATAGCTCCTCTTTTGCAAGTAAACAAACATAGTGCGCTAAATATTACTTAATTAAAAATAAATATATGTTTTTTTTATTGGTTTAAAAATCAATCCTCATTTGGGGATCACAGCACGTTGCATTTAAATAATTGTATACGAATGCCCTGCGGCAACTCATTCTACATGTAAACCAATACCACACTTTACACCTCGTTTCGGAAAATGTTTTTGACAAACCTCACACTTATGTTTCCCATCTAATGTTCTTTTTAAATAACATCCTTCAGAATATTTTCTCACGTCTTCTGGCACGCGTTTCTTTTGTATATTCCAATTAAGTTTGTCAACATCCCCATGCAATTTGCAATGGTATTAGGCTGCGGAATTATCACTCATTTTTTCTCAGTTCTAGACCATCTTTGCATATATCCCAAAGGTAAAACTTTGATATATCCTAATATATTTGATAATATCCTAACATTGTTGTTATCTTTTCCAAACAAGGCGGAATATTCCATCTATTTCATCAAATCTGTAATTAAAAACCCCACGAAATTTTTTCTTCCTTTCCTTATCTGTTTTACGGGGCAATTAACCGTCCTGTTATATCTCACCGTTTCTATAGCAGATATATTTCTCTTTTTTAGATTTTTCATTAAATCAAAAATTGTGAAAAAAAATTATCGAAATAAAAGCAGTGTTCTGGTTTGTCTACGGTTGTTATCTTTTTCATTATTACCGATATGATTAATCTATAAGCATCTTTTCTGAAATACTGCTTAGCAGACCTTCACATATTTCAGCATTATAGCAATATCCAGTCACACTATAACACAGTGACCATTGCTTGAAACTAAAGCGAATGGGCTTGCTTCTAAAGAATTGCTTCAAAAATGATCATCATAATAATGCACCATTTATTAATCGATTTTCAGATTATACTAAATTACTCCAAATTGCATAAATGTTTGTTTAGCTCTTCCAAAACTGATCTTATTTTGAATAAATTGTCTTTGTTATCATTTATTATTGGTATATTTGTGTAGTCACGGAAATATAAGTTTCTCTCAATACGATGATTCTTTTCATATTTTTACGTACATTTCCAATATTTATGTCTTCTTCTTCTAATACATCTGCTCTTAAGATAAAACATGATATCCAGTTAACAGTAAAAATTTGAAAAATTTTTGGAACTGTCTCCAGAAAGCGTAAACTGGCGACGATTATTTTGAGTTACTTAAGATACACTCTACTGTATGATATGGTTTATTAGATTATATGTGAAGAACATTTAAAAAATTTCTATTGGTATTTTATTTTTTTGCTCTTTCTATCATGTTTATATAACGTTGGTTGCATTCTAATTCTCTAGGACTAGGCATGCTCATTGATGCACGCTTTCTATTCCCATTCGATATGAATCTTTCTTTTTTAAGTTTTTTTCTCTTTGGGACTGTAACCTCTCTATTACACCTTCCTTCGTGAATTTGTAGTGAACCTGGAACATCGTTTAGAACGGTATCTTCCAGTACGTTGCCATCTGTATCTTTCAAGTCAGAAACTTCATCAGATGTACTTGCGGTAATTCAATTATATTAACAGCTTCATCAAAGTCTTCGTCATCTGTCAAATTAAGTCCCATTTGAAGAAATATTCTTCCATATTTCCCAATGTTGTCCCAATATTCTTCAAGTTCTCTTTGTGTTCGAAATTTGTTTCGACTCATGATTATCCAAATGGAGTAAATCCAAAAATATTTATAAGAAGTCGAATTATGACAGTAAAGAAGTAATTCATGAAAATCCAATCTTGCTGTACTCATGTAATTCAAAGAAGACCTCTAGATGAAACAACTTCTCAGCACAGAGTTCATAATCACCTGCAATAAAAATTGTTAAAATTCTTTTGTTTAATGGAAGGGAAAAGATTAGCGACACGGCCGCAATAGTTAGGAACAGGTATGTTTTCAAATCATCTGCTCGAAACATCTGATGGCGATGGATAACTGGAATGAAAACAGAAGTGGTATTTGTAGTGTAAATAGTAAATAACTTTACATTACAAAAGCTATGAGTCCCAAATGGGGATCACTATATCTTAATATGGGAATCATTGTATTGTAAGGCACCAATTGCTTTAAATTTTTGAAAGTGCGAAAGGCACTGAAAGCAAAACATTTTTCAAGGTACTTGGAAGGTACACTGCGCAAGAAGAAGGGAAAAAGGGGGGGGCAGTTCTGTATCTGCCGTTCTACTGGCCCGATTGACGAAATTCAACTTGCATTTTTCATGTCTCAAAGCCACGACTTAGGATATGTATTAGATTTATATGTAGTATTGTTCTAATATAGGTATTTTGACACAAAACCAGACTTTTTCTGAAATGATTTTCCAATTTTTTTCCATTTTTCAATTCTACGACTCAAATTATGCCACACTGCCAAGTTTTGTAAAAATCGCACAAGAAGTGTTTAACTCAAAATTTTAGCTTCTAGTTAGGAACAGGTATGTTCCTATGTTAATTCAATTTGATATATATTTATTAATGTCTCTTTTTTATTAAACTTCTTTGATTCCTTCTTCCAGAATTCGAAATTTAGACTTAATCCAAATATAATTCGCACATTTTCTATGACTTATTTTAAAATTTGCATTTTTAAATAATTTTTATAAATTTTTCGAAAAATGTTTTGTATTATAATCTATAAAATTTTTATATCATCTTAAGTAGATGTATTTCTGGACACATGTACAAAAAGTTAGAATATTTTATTCAAAATTTCCTAAGATATACGTGAATTTACACATTGGAGCGTTTTGAAATTCGGCACATTCGTTGCAAGCGATAATAACGCCAAATGTGGCTTACGCACTTTTTTAAAATTATTTGAAAGTAATGAACGTAACCTTTATTCCGCTCGTATACAATAAAAAAAAGGAAAAGAAAATAGCTTGCTATAATTTAAGAAGTTCGCCAAGGGAATTATTCTTGGCGCAAACTGAAAAAAAAAATGCGCCAATATAAATTTTTAAATATCTCCGTAAATTTTGAATCAAATTTTACAAAATGTAATATTTAGGCACGATCTGAATAATAGAATCGAAATATGGAAAAAAAATTGGCATGCCATTCCAGAAGTCCTATTTCGTGTCAAAATATCTATATTAAAACAAAGCTATATATTAATCTAATACATATCCTAAGTCGCGCTTTCGATACATGAAAAATGCAAGTTGAATTTCGTCAATCGGCCCAGTAGAACGGGAGATATAGAACTGTCCTTTTTTTTTCGCAACCTACTTTGTAGGACCTTGCGGTGTGTCTCCGTCTAAATAGCTAGCGCAGTGGAGCACATAAATTACTTATGATTGGCTACCGTACTTCAGCTTGACCTGTCGACCCGACTGACTGTCGATCCTAGGCCTATGACGACTTTGTGCACCGTTACGCACGTGCAATAATCTTCTTATTCGTTTAGTGCATCATTATAAAAACTTTACTTTTTATCATGACTATTACAGGGCGGTAACTAACGTTCCGTTGTTGATTCTACGTTGTATGGATGCTTCATTCGGTCTGTTTTGAGGTGCACACATTCTTGCAGTGCTTCATACGAATGCACATCAAATAAGATAAATTAACAGACAAAAAACGTATATAAAAGTTCGACATATATTCATTTCGCAATGTCAGATGCATTTATTAAAATAGAAAAACGTTCTCGGTTTGCTACAAAAAACTGAATTAGTTGATCATATACGGTGAGGCTATTTAAACATTGAACTTCGAAGCATTTGTTTTGCTTTATCCGTTAACGGCTATTTAATTTCAAATTGCGAAATTGTTTTATATCTACCTGGCATTTTAAAATGAAGGACTTTTATAATACTCTCAGTTTTCTCAGTCAAATTGTTTATACTTTAGAACAAAATAAATTTTTGAGAATTGAAAAAAGTGTATGAAGTTTTATAAAATTTTAAGCTGTAGTTGCAGAGCAAGAGACTCTAGAACACACGCTAGAATTTTGAATTTGAATTAATTGATTTCCATAAATCATCGTACACAAACACACATCCCACACTCAAAAAATACTCTTTTCATTGCATAACTTCACAGGATACTTTTATATGCTGTGAGGAAGAGACAGTTTCCTAATTCAAAATAGGATTAAGAATTTAAAGGACATAAAAATGTCAATTTTGTATTATTTCTCAAATAATTAAAACTCAAACAATGACTAGAATACAGCACGTAAATCAATCGTACGAAGGGATATATCCCTGAGTGTAAAATATTTTGTTCAAATTTTTATTGAAAGCTCTGTCGATGGTCAAAAAGGACGTGAATGAACACAGTCCGAAAAAAAGTTAAAAATTCTTTTCTAGGCAAAAAACATATTAGTTACCAGAAAGACTATTTTACAGTGTGCCTCTTCGAAAACAAAGAAAGCACCGGAAAGAAACTCACAAGTGTTACATTGTGATCATTGTTATCTGTAACTTACTGCTCTGTCTGTTGATAAGAATCTTTTGCTACGAAAAATAATACTTGTTTCGGTTACACTTTCATCCAAATCGTATTCTATTTCATTTATCTGTTTCATTAAGAAATGAAATTTCAGAAACATTCTAACTAATCTGTACTTAAATTCTGGATATTTCTTTCACGTTGGGGGAAAGACACGAAAACCAGTTGGTATTGTTTATGATTAATTTTACATTTTAAATTTTCTGTATAATTTCCTTGAATCATAATTCAAGAGGAAGTTATTTAGATGGTTTAAAATATTCCATTTCTTCACGTTTGTGCACAATTTTTCCTTCTTTCTACTGCGTGAGACTATTTTATGTGAAAACCCATAAAGTGGACTACAATGAAGTCCAATATTTGTTCTTTATTTAATAGACTTGTCTTATAAAATACTGAAAACTTTTCCTTTGTGAAGGTTCATTGGTATTACACCGGAAATTACGCCGAAATCTCTAACCAAAATCTTTCTGAAGCACTTGGTGTTTCACTTATCTCTGTTAATAACATCTTCACAAGTTAAAAAATAAGAAAACATATAAACCTTGAAGCTTCGCATTGACAACAAACACTAGCTTTTATTATGATCATGGGCAGATGCCGATACAACCCCTTCAGGCTTCTGGAATTTAATCACCTTTGCGAATTTTCTTTTTCCTCTATTGGAGGTCACGGTATCCCCTCCTTGATTGCCTTTATACTCGTCAGGTGCTGATGAGAAAAGGATTCTGCAAAAACACCATACTGTGCTATTGTTGGCTTATCTTCTGCGGCCTTTAATCTAGCGGGATGTTCGACGGAAAAATAGTTATAGGTCGTAACTGTTAGCATTGCCCTAGAGGCAAAGCGCATGTTTCTCAATTCGACCGCGTTTTTATCGCATGCTTTTCAATCTTTTTTTTTAAAAGACTTTAAACAAATTGCTTGCGGATGTTTTTCGTGGATAAAGAATGATTGATTTATATCTCGTATAAATTGTTTATACGTGGTCATATTTATGAATAACAATTTTCTCTATAACATTAGAAAATGACGGATGGTAAAATATCATAAAATTGATTGAAAACTCTTATGGTTATGAGTAGAATAGATATTTTTGTTACTTTATTTTGTAGACAAAACAGAGAAACGTATTAATTTTTATATTATCTTCCATGTATTTCAATTTAATCCTATTTTGCATATGAAATGAAAAAATATTCAAATTTCGTAGTGTGTCTTGTGTTTTGTGCAGGGAGGCACAGCAGAGAAAATCATGATAAGAATGTAGCTAGCTCAATTTATATAAGCGGACTAGAAGAATATAGTGTTGACTCAATGGATGATAGAGTTGACAACAGAGGGCACCATAGATTTGATACTGTAAAAATTAGTCTAGCGTCTAGCTTTTTATTTGTTATCCCACAAGGGTAGCGTAGCCAGTTGTTATAATGAAGAAATGTTGAAATAAAATAATGATGTAAGAAAATTTTATAATATAATGTTATGCTATTATCCAAAATTAATTAATAATTCATGATTATCATGTCTGCCCAGTCAACACGTGATCTTAAAATAATATACATCCATTGCTCTGTATTGAATACAAAAACCCAGTTTTAAAATTATGATAGATGTTAGCTTCTTTTAATCTATTATTAGCAAATCAGAGTAACAATTGTATTTTGGCTTACTTGCATAGTGCCAGTAAGAGACACTTAAAACAATAATACCTCTTTCACATGCGACTTTTTAAACCACCTACTGAATTAATTTTCATGATTACGTGACATATTTCCGAAGAGACACTACAGATTCTACCATCATTTCTTACAGTGCTATTCATAGCCAAATGACACAAGATCATGAGACACGTGTCTATCCATATATTATTAAACTCTCGACGAAATATTGAACACGTAAAACTTCCCTCTGCTAATCTGTTCTTGAACTTAGGCAGATTATTTTGTAAGTATGAAGAAGCTGTACTAAATTACGTCTACTTCCTTTTTTAAGCGACAACACATGGCACATGCACACAATAGCAGGACGAATTTTTAGCCAAAAGAATGAAGATATTTCCCTCAAAAGGAAGTTCATCGAACCATTCGCTGTTAGTTTGAGTTCACAGTTGTCTTGAATACATAAGTAGAATTTTGAAAGTTGAAGATTTTTAATAAATCATCACTGCAGACAAAGCGTGAAGGAGCGCAACGTGTAGAGAGGGAGACTGAAGCCTTCTTTCCTTGCAGCATGCAGTCGAAAAAAACAGAAAATCCGATTCGGTGAGAATTTATACGTTAGTGCTGAGTGAATTCGATGAAGATTAATAGCAGTTCAAGTGTGAATACATGCTTTTACACCAATATTTTCTGTGTGTGGGGAGGAGAAGGCATTCCTAGCTGGTGAAGCTGAATTTCTCAAAAAAAAAAAAAAAAAAAATAATTTTCTGCCGTTTTAATTAGTTGAATAGGTGTCAAGGGATATAAACTGTATTCAAATTTATACGTTTGTGAAATTTTTAAAATTATTTAATTTTTGCGTTGGGAATAATAAAATGTATAAATATCTTATGAGATTAGCTAGTTTCTTCATTTTGATAACATCATTAGCAATAATATTTCAAATCATAGTATTCTAAATGAAAGAAATACTATTCGCGCAAGCAAACACATTTTATAGCTCTTCTAACATAAAAATTCTG
Organism: Stegodyphus mimosarum; assembly: GCA_000611955.2. NCBI lineage: Eukaryota > Metazoa > Arthropoda > Arachnida > Araneae > Eresidae > Stegodyphus > Stegodyphus mimosarum. Next base: position 121,202 of record KK120591.1, on the reverse strand, counting down.
TTTAATACTTTAAAAATACGTGGAAGAGAAATGTTGAATTAAAAAAACTGAAACAAATTCCAAGAAAATTTGAAAAACTGTGCAATTTTTAATTTATTAGAATTTAAGAGACTTAATTTCAAAAATTATTTTTATTTTAATAGTTACATAAAATGGGATTGTAGATCATATTAAAATCTTATCTCTTAGGATAAAATGGGAAAAAGTTTAAGAATTTGAGGAAATTCAAGTCTGTGCGGAATCTGGCAATCCTAACAACCTGCATCAATGTTTTTTTGTTTATCTCAACGAAAATACTTTAAAAATATTTGACAGAAAGTGCAATTTAAGTGCAGAATCTCAAGCATTAAATATTTTTTGCTTTCGCTGATCTTTTATTTCCTTTGGCTACTAAAATGGATTTCACATTGTGATTACGGATTCAAATGACCGTTAAGATAAGGATGAAAGTGCAGTTTCGCTTTATTGTAAATTTAAACTTTACGTGTAAAACGTTGTGATGGTCTTCTGCGTTAAATAAGTTCTGATCTAAATTTCCTCAAACCTTTCTTTTCTGACGATATCAGCTTTTATATTGCCGGTAATTTACATGTAACACAGATATCGGAGAAATTCGTAATCCCTAGCTACTAAACAAAATCAGTTAAGGAAACACGAAATAGGAAATCACGTCCGATGATCCGTCTTTCTCCACGTAAAACGAGAGAAAAGCATCGTGCTGCATGGCGAGACGTCAAGAATCTTAATGACCTGGTCACGTTTTTTAGACGGAAGAAAGGATTTATCGGAAATACGACAGAAGATCGATCTGATACCAATCGGGAAAACACAAGCAGGTTCTGTGCGAAGTATGGAATGATGGAACAAGTTACGTGTTCCGTACAATAAGAAACGGAAGTTCCTCAAATCAGCTCTAGACCAGAATGGGGCATTGCACAAAAGAATGTATTTCAAGTCATTTTCTGGTACTCTCATCTATTGTCATCTCAAGTTCCCATAATATTACCAGGGAAGAAAAAGAGTTTTAGGCTGAGATAAGAAAGAAATTTTTTCTAGTTTTCATTTTCTCGAAATCTTTTCACTCTACTCCAATCCTTCATCTCCGCAGTAATTTTCAAAGGTGAAATCCTTACAAAGTATTCCTTTCGAAGTTTTCTCTTTTATTCAAAAGTAAACCGGATAAAACTGAAATATAAAAGTTTCATTAAATATATTCACCTTTAGATTTTCTTTTTAATTTATACCTTTTTTACAATTTTACTTTAAAACTTCCTCATGTACTTTAACAATGATTCGAAAAGTTTTGTATTAGGAAGGTAATAGCGGCACATTTTTACGTATTATGATGTATATCTTGGGAGGTTATTTGAAAATTTCCTAATCATTTTAAAAACTTCAACTTTATACTTCTCACTGCAAGATAAAACGAAGTTATCACGTGTCTTCTTTGTGATTGAGTAATCGCAAATAAGGAGCATCAGGATTATTAAAAGTTATACTGGTAACTGCTTTATGATCAAGCGAAATTAAACATCGTGTTTCTTAGTAATGCATACTGCTACTAACTTTCTAACATCTTATTAGTAACTATATGCGACATATCACTCCCTGTCAATACTTGCAAATTTGTATCTAAATTTGAAGCACATTTCTTAAAACCTTCGTCATAAAGTTGCTTTATAAATGTATTTGCATGAATTAATGAAGAAATTTTGTTCTTTTTATACTTCTGAATTTCGTCTGATCTTTAAAATGTCTAGACATTTCTGTCTAGACATTTCAGTAGTTTGTTTGAGATTTCATTCGTTTAAATTCGTCATTTGTTTGAATTCGTTTGAAATGCATTCATTTGAATGGTTTAAGTGTAATGCAATTTATTAGTATACTAGGCACCGCTTAATGTGATTACGCTTGTTCATGATTATTTTGATAATATTAAACGAATTACGACATTAAGCGTTAATAAGTAAACTTTTCTAAATATCAATGAAATATAACCAATTTAATATAAATATAACTAGAAACATATAAATATTGCCTTCCACAGCATCTTAATTAAGAAAAAGGTCATTATCAGATGATAGTCTAAAATACGTACTCAAATATTTATTGCTCGAACTTTATAATGCTTCTGGAAATTATTTGACTGATGCTGCGCTTATATCTTAATAATAATACCTCATCTCAGCAGATGTAGAAAATTCACAGATGTTGATTTTCAAAATAATCATGTTGATCTTCAAAATAATGTGCTTATATTTGTTCAAAAAGTAATTAGAAGGTATCTTCTTCTATCACAGAATCTGAAGCTTGAGGTTTTTTTTTATCAATAACCATCTATGCAAGCGTTATATTCCTCACAATTTATGTTAGCTGGTGACTTTTTAAATTCTCTATCTTATTTTATTTTATCATTTATTAAAAGTCTAGCATGCCTAAAATAGTTCTTTACCGTCTTTTCTGATAGACAGTTGCAAGACTTAATATTGCCTTATATCAAAATAACAAAATAAGATACTTGGCAAAATGGCTGTGTCATTTAGCGACCTCTTTTCCACTCCGACTTTATTTGGCGATTTTTATCTTTTAGGGGCATTACTTCAGTTTAACAAATTTATTCTATAAAATTTATCTAATACTAGCCTACTTGTTGATCACAATAAACGATGTTTTTTCCATGTATTTGTATACAAATGGGTGGAAGCCCCAGCAATTCGGTAACAAGATTCTAATGGAAACATTAACCGCGATCGCCATACTTACTGCAGAAAAATTCGGAATAAAGAGCGTTCTCTGCCTGCTATTTGCATACGGATACGTGCACGTATGCATGTGCAGTAAATAAATTAGCTTCCTATCATTGGATATCACACATTTTGTATCAAGGCATACATCATCGTTTCTTGTAATTGTCAAGGATATTTTCCTGCAAGATACACAAATCAGCTTTCTCTCCCAGTTTCTCTGTGGGTCTCTCAGTGTTTTATTGTGAAAAGATACATACGAAATTTTCGTTGTAATTTATAGGCAGGAGGAAAAAAAATACGGGCGATAGAGAAATTCATACAGTAGAAAATACTGGGCATTTGCTGTTATTTGAGAAATTTAAATATTTTCCTTAGATTTAATAATTAAACTAAACCGTTTTACCTTTCAGTAAAGTTTGCTTAAAATTAGACTAGAAACAACCTTATGTATGTTTGCAAGCTTGATATAGATTGTGAACTAACATTTATTGACTTCGAGTGTAGTCAGAGGTAGGTTTCTTTACACCAGGAACACAAACTTTTGGCTGAGCGAGCAAATAGAAAATGAATATGTAGTCATCTCCCATTTGTCTTGAAAAACAATAATTAAACGCAAAGCTTTGGGAGCAAATGGATTAGATTTAATTGGGATTAATTATAAAAGATAAACGTTCATGAACGTAAAAGCCTCAAGGAAATTTAGTTGACAAACTAAGAAAGCTTTATGGATAATTTTTGTAGAGCCAAAGTCAAATTATGGTAAGTAACGAAATATGATTAGCTTAAGTGTCAAAGTTAATTAGTTTAGTTAATCGCCAAATAAAATCACAGTTTTATTTATTCAGAATCTGTGTCATTCTAAAGATGATTTTCTGCTAAATATTTAAGTTCATCGTTAGTTGTTAACAGAAATGTTCACCTCTAGTCACATTTTATTTAACTTAAAACTACCTATACCGGAAGAAACAAGTAACAGTTATTTCATAAAATACAAGTTGAATGATGTATCTTCCTGTATCTTTCGGCATTTTTAATACGACAACGAAGAAAATCTATATTCAGCGGTTGTTTAATCGTACAACTTGTAGAGTCATTAAGTTTTTTGATGCTGGCAAACGTGAAAAATGTGCAGAGCCCTCACTGGGGCTCGAACCTAGACCTCTCGAATACGCGCCAAGTGTTACGAAGAAAAAACGTTTAATGTTAAATTTTAAAATTGTTGCAAATGCAGATTTAATTTTGAACATTATTGCTGGAATCACTGAGAACACTATGAACAACTGGACAACTGGTGCCCGACACATAATTAAAATTGACTCACGTAACATCTGAATCCACAGACTGGTGATTGTGATTAAACTGCATTTTATAAAATATCATTTTCGTAAAGTCAATGTTATAATTTGAAATATTAAATTTCTTAGTCATTACTGAAGAGTAATATCCTCTCTGGTGTTTTGGTGTAAAAATCAAAATGATTATTTAACAAAACAAAATGCATTTCAGTATCAAATTTATCAAACGCTATCTCTCATTAAAATAAACCTATATCATCTGTCTTTTCTGAAAACACATCTCACTACAACAATTACTAAAATCTATAGATAGTTACAAACTCTTTTCATTTTAATACAAACATAGAACCCCTCAAAACACCAGGGAAGGATTACTCACACAAGTAAGAATTCAGTAATAAGTTCAAATAAAATAATTAATCCGGTCGTATAGTTCCAAACATGCATAAAATTAATATCTTAACTACACCTCCTCTGTAACTTTGCAGCCCAGGTTCATAATAAGAAATTCATATTTTCAGTAAGGATCACATAGGGGACATGAAATAGACCAGTATATAAGACAGCTCAATAAAACACACAGTATTAAATCACTAAACATATTTATTAAATTTTATAGAATAGCATAAATTATGATAGCTGGCTAAAATATCCCTACAAAAGCATTATCTAAAGATTACTCCTAATTTTACATTTGACATTCTAAATTATGACCAATATTCTACCCAAATTATTGGTAATAAATATACTGTATCATAATTGCGTAATTATCACTGAACAATTAACTCAGTTAGTTTCTAAATTTCTCACTTTCATTTTTTTTCCAAATCCTACCAAATTCATAAAAAAGCCACCTTTATTATTACATTTAAAAAAAAATAGTTACTCATGAATATTGTTGATTGCAAAAAGGGGATACAAAAGAAACTTTAAAACGTTAAGTAATGCAACTAATTAACAAAACATAACAACAAACAGTAACTGGAAAAGGTACTCACGGTTGGATACTTCATTGTTGTCTAAAGCAAAGTCTGATGACTGCCTCCACTAAGTTAGTTTCTTCTCACGAATCGCGCACAGTTAACTGTAGTATAACAATTTTCACAAAATCAGCCTTCCCCGATTGCGGCTCATTAGGAAATTCAGTTTTTGATCAATGTAAAAAACTTTATAACTTCAATCATTACACCACAGATGAGACAAGACCAACGAACTTAGAAACAGGACCGTAAACCACAGATGGATGATTAATCATTTTTTTATCTTATACCTGAAGACGATTCACAACAATAATCCTTAATTATTTTTCAACAACAACCTCCTCGCCCTCCCAAAAAAGAACCGGGACGATGAAACCAATTTTGCGTGGTGCTGCTCGTCCCAGAAAACGCGGTCCGCACTGGTCCGGTCTCCTTAGCTCGCAAGCCACTGGGAAGTTGTAAGTTTCCTCCCTTATTTCATTTCTTACAGTTCTTTTTGGTGGAAAAATTTGCTCCTGCCTCTCGCATAAAAACTTTTTAAAACTCCGGTAGCGCTAAACTACGGACCGCCTCTAAATTTACTATTGGCTCAAATTACTATAAATTAATATTTACCGAATCAAAATATTGGCTTACCAACGAGACAAAGGGTTAATTAAAAGTAAGGAAATCTGGAAGTAAAATTATTTACCTCCAAAATTCTAAGAAAAGACTAACCTCTTTTTAAAAGCGACATACCCGTTCTGGCGCAAAACTTCAAGGAATGTTTATTTCAACAGTAATTCGGTCAAAGATGCAACACCAGTTAATAATCAATAAATCACAAAACTGTCCACTTCAGAAAAGCCAAAGAATTTTTCGTTTCCAATGAGCAAAACATATGTCCACTTTATAAGCAAAGGGGAGGAGCGCAAATGTCCTCCGACCTATGACCCCAAAGTGTGTAGCCTCGTGAGAACGAAAATCTCCCGCCTGTACAAAACCTTTAGCTATTTTTTTTGAGGAAGTAGCGCATTCAAAAAAGAAGTGAGTTTACATAATAACATATTAAAAATTAGTTCTCAGGTATTAATATTATAAGTTCACTATTCATTGTAAATTAATACATTCACTAAACACTGTAAATTAATACATTCACTAAACACTGTAAATTAACACACAACACAAGTGTGTTACACCGCGAAAGCATGCTGGAAGGAGGGAAAAAATACCTTTTAAACTTATGATTAATGAAAAAACATTACCTTTCATTTTTAAAATTAGAAGTTCATTCCTTTTATTCTTTTGTTGTTGTGTAGCAAATTCACGTAATTATTTAAGTTATGACTTAAGAATTAATTTTATTATTATTCTAAATTTATACTACACAACATTTATTTAATATGCTTTATTTATATTTGCCTTTTTGTTTAATTTTATTTAGAGGTTTTGGTAGTTAAGATTGATACGTATTTTCCACTCGTTACTCGAGTTTAGGTTTCCCACTTGGTCTTGCAGGTGTTCCCAAATTCCTGGCATTCGTTTGGCGAGATTTGAATTTGTGTTTAATTCGACACTTCGGAAAAAGGGGAAATTTTACAGGGGTGTAAGCGGTGTTTGTAGTACTGGATCTTTCATCCCTTTTAGCGGGGCGTTTCATGGCGTTCGCTTTTAACAAAAAGCCGTTGCAGGTGTTTTTCGCTCTCGTTTGCCACCTGTCTCCGTTATGCTGTAGGCTCTCGCTTGGTAGAGGGATTTGTTCACCTCAACTCGGAGATGGATAATTTTAACCTAGGCTCTCGTGGCCATTGCCCGAGAACTGAATAATTATGCTTTCGTCTTTTTCTTTTGGATTCAACAAAATTATCTCCAAAAATTTGTACCAAGATTCATTGGGCGCAGATGGCCCTCTTCCTTTACGAGTCAAAATTATGAAAGCTGATTCCAGAAAATTCGGATTTAATTCAATTTCCCAGTTCCTGGCCGTAGGAGCAACGTCCCAGCTGCTGTACTTCCTTTGACTTTCCATTACCCGTTCTGAAGGAAGGCTACCATCATGAAGAGAGTTCCAGCATATCCCCTAGCTATAAGGTCGCTGTTCACCTTGACTACCTAGCCGGATTTTCCTCGTCGTCTTTCTACATCAGAAGATGGGTGCAGCCGTACCTAAGATTTCAATGTGGCTCTAAAGTTTTCGTGACGGTACAGTTTACAGGCAAATTTCTATCGAGGATCTGGATGTCTCCCTGGCTATCAGGTCCCTGTTCACCTTGACTACCTAGCCGGAGTTTCCTCGTCATCTTTCTACATCAGAAGATGGGGGCAGACATACCTGAGAATTCAACGTGGCTCTAAAGTTTTCGTGACGGTACAGTTTACAGGCAAATTTCTACCGAGGGTCTGGATGTCAAGAAGATGCTCAGATAAGAAAAGCTTTATTTTTCTAGTATTCGATTAGCTCTTAACTTAAATTTGAAAAAAAAAAACGTAATTGGAGTTTCATTTTTTTAAAATGTCTGTATTCTAAGGAAATTTAAATTTTGTTTATTTTATGAGTTCACTTCCACCCAGAGTTAAGGTTAATTGTTAACTGAAGTAGAATTGCTCCTGTGTTAATATTCGTATCTTTCCAAAAAAGGGGTGGTATTGTGGGAATTCTGTTAATCGAATCTGAATGTTAGAAGATCTTGTTTTTACTGTGCAATAATAAGATATAAAATTGAAGGGTTGTTAGAAATAGTAGTACTCTTATTTTTATAGTGCAATAATAAAAAAAAGAAAATAATCAAATTTGTTAATAGAATAGTTTGTTACGGATTTTATAAAATTTTACTTAAATGAATTAGTTATACTGTTACTTAATAAGTAGTTACGGAAATTGAAAAAAAGGAAGTACTGAATTGTTAAAAACAAATACAAATGTTCTCTGTTAAGTGTTTTAATTTTTTTTCTCCTCGGGGGGGTTAATTTAACTTTATTATCATATTGAAATTGACAAAATTGATTTAATTGAAAAATAAATACTAAAGATATTCTTAAATAAGATATTGATTATTGTGTTCTTGGCATGTTAAGGAATTTGAAATACATGATTTACATGAGTTCACGAGCATCAAGGCTCATGGGTTGTTTACGGTCTTACACAATGCATTTACTTTTGGATAGTTTAATTTGTAGGCAAAATTGCTATCTTTGTTCTCTGTTGTTCTTCCAAAAGGATACAAGAATTGACAAGTTGACTGTAATGCACCACAAAATAATATTTATGGCTGTTAAAAGATGAATTACAAAAAAATAATCTTGCAGAGATAAAATATCGATCCCTTTTTAATCCGAATGAAATAGTTTAAAAGAAACGCTATTTTGTTATAAACCTTTGGTATAAATCAATAACAATAATTCTCCCGAATATCAGAGTTGTTAGTAGGAAGCAGCAAGCACTTTACAAAATCTGGGAATAAAAATTTTCAGCATTATACTTCATGTGTATCTTAAATTTAAAACAATAAAATTTCGTGTTTAAAGCTTCATTTATTTATTTATTTTATTTTATTGTTTAATTATATAGAAAACACAGTCTTAGACTGCAGTAGATTTTGAAAAAATTTTCTCTATTTCGAGTGCGATCTGACATAAGTAGCTCTTCTTCAGGAATGAAAATGTTTCGCAAAGGTGAGAGGAGCAGCAACAATATTTGTAATGAAATCAACGTCAGATGGAAAAGATATCGGAAAAACGGCATCTATGAGAGAAAATAGCAATGCAAAGTTGGAGAGCTAACATGTGAGAATTTTTGAAAGTGTTGGTAGAAATTATTGGATTGGAACTAATGTCATTAACTAAAGGTATATTTTTTCACGTGAAGGAACTTAATAATCATCGGTTTTAGTGGATATCAGCAAATTTTGAAATGCCATAACTACGAAATTTAAATTTGAGATTTTATCAAGCATCATTTAATACGATTTTTGATATCCTATTTCAAGTATTTATTTAAAAATTTACTTTTTATTTCTTTCTTTCGTAAATTTTAATATTTGGCACTCTGTTGTCATTTGTTTCATCGTCATTGTCTTAAATACCATGACTGCTTAGAATTCTTTACCTTTGCTTAACTATAACTATTTTAAATTCAAAGCTTTGAAGATGTCCAGAATTTCCTTGCTGCTTTCTATTGCAATCAGATATATTGCACATTACACACACTTTTCTTTTCTTTTGTTTGTTAAATTCATCCCTAAAGTCCTTTTCACATTCCCACAAATAAGTAGAGGATAATTTCGTTAAACATTTTTAATCTTTTAAATCCAGAAAATACTAGCAGAGATCAAACAAGCAGTTAATATGGCGATGCAAGTTCCAGATTTGAAACATACAAAGATCACTAGAATTTATGCTTCATCTGTGCAAAGTCTAGTAATATTATAGTGTAATCTACAAGTTACTTAGCGAGTAATGTCGCCCTAGCGTTACACGTTGTAAAAGGGATAAAATCGACGTCACAAATTTCAGTGTCATAGTTATTATTTTCATGATTACAGCAAAAAAGTGGAAACAGGTGATTCAAAATGATATTTTGACAATTATTGTCTACTATTTTACATCAAATGGAGAAGTTAGTCAGAAAAAGAAAATAAAAGTAGCAACACACATCAAGATTATTATACAATAAGTACACCATATTTACATACAATCTGTTATTCATGCTTTTGAGGCTAAAAAGTAATATGTGCAGAAGGAGAAAACAGCATTTATCTCTGAGAAATTTTTCTGCTGCAAGGGAATCCCAGAAATAAGAAAATTTTAAGAACACAAAATAAGGTTGCCATTTTTATGCAAAGTAAATAAAAACGTAAATATTTGAAGGCAAAACAATATTTTTCATGTTTTAAGAAGCAAGTTGAACAAAAGTCGTAATTTTCTCTGAGTGTTTCGATTGTATGATTTTCCTTTTTTTTCTGATGCGCAGCGTCATTTAATTGCTACCATATGCAAATACATACGATAACCGCTGTCGAACAAATTTTGAGGAGGGATAAAAGCAACGAACGTAAATTCTTTTTGCCGTTTTTATTAAAATGGTGAGTTTTTTTCTTATTATTTAAAGAGGAAATGCTCACTTGGAACTTCATTGAGGATTCGTTTGTTTAATGTGTTACGTATATCCAAAAGTTTCTAGCAGAAAGAAAAGTGTTAATTGTCTATTATATAGTTTCTCGTAAGAGTTTTAAACTTCCAGAATTTCGTTTAATATTCTCAGCTCAGACCTTTCTTAATTAGGATTGCTAATTTTGTTGCTTGTATTTACAATATGCATTCCAAATTAATGCATTTATAGTTAAATCGTTTCTTTCATTAAAAAATTCTAATTTTAGAAATATGTTTTATACGTGAAAGGATAATTAACAGTAATTACTCATACGAGTATAGAAAATTAGGCAAAGCAACAACCTTGTATTTGCCACAGATTTGTATCGATTTCGAGAATAAAAAGATAAAGTCCCCCTTCATCGGGAACAAAGAAATCTGTATCGAAGGGAAAGTCGTGGTTATATTTATGCTAAAAAAGAATAGGTGAATGAGAAGGTAGAGCTGTTTGTCAGAACTAAGAACGAAAATTGAAAAATTAAGTTAATAGAATTATAAAAGCTTAAAGAGAGATTGGATTGAATTTAAGTCATTAACTAAAGAAGATAAATATTTGTGAATGTGAAAACTTTAAAAAATCAAACTCATCAATGGGAGAAGATTTTTTGAAAATTTTTGCAGACCAAAGTAAAATTGTGATTAAATTTATGAATATCATTATTTATTGAAGACTTTTAATTTCGCCTTTTCAGACATAATTTTCGTGTTCCTTGATGTAAAACTTTAACGTTCTTTTAATCTGGCCGAAATATCTCAAATCACACTGACAAGATATGCTATAAATTGATCAATAATTAAATTCAGAAATGGAATCTTTTAGAATCGAGCCATGGATAATTAATAGATGAAATACGACTTAAAATGGAACTTTTGGAGAATCCATGCAATTTTGTAACTGATGAAAGAATGAAATGGAAGCACGACAAGGTCATTAATGTTATTTTTAACAGCCGAATAACTTCTCTGATGGCAAGAGGAAAATGTTTTAGAGGCTTAATCATTGATCAAGGGATAAAATCCTTGGTTAATGGCAAATGATCTCAAATAATTGAGTTCATTAGCTAGCCAGTTTCTGAGAAATAAATTTCGAAAGCTCGAAGTACATAACAGTAAAAAGAAGCCATTTTTTGTTTAACTGGGTGACATGACTTAGCATGGGGTGGTAAACATACAGAAAAGGGTTTACTGTAAGCAATGGTGCTGGAATCAGATTCAATGCAGATTATAAGACTATCGCGGAAAAGAAGGGAATTGTCAGATTCAGTTTCAAAAGAGAACTGGATGGCTGGATCAAAGAATTTATAGCAAATAAAATCTGGGATATATCTTTTTTATTACTTTTATCACAGAGCGCGAAAGTGGAGAATCTTGAGACGAAAATACTGTTCCTTAAATAATTTGACCTCAAAATCGTATATGCAAATATCAGAAAGTACAGGACTGAGGAAATTACCCATTATTCCTAGTATGTCTTGTGGTAGAAGAAGTTTTGCCGATTTGCATCACATGGTTTCGTCGATGCATTTAGCTAATCTGAGCAGGTATTTTATGGTTATCTATATGTCAAAAATGACTTTTCTTGAGGAAAGCGTGAAGATCATTTTCTCTTTGCCTTTGAGTTTAATTGTAAAGTCTTTTGACGACATCATCGAAGCAAAAAAAAAAAAAAAAAAAAAAAAAAAACATGCAATCCCTTAGAACAATCAGACGAAACAGAAAATGGTGGTTTAACTGGTAGAACAAGAAACAATTTATTGTCTTCCTGGAAGTCATTTAAATTCTCCATGAAAGTAGTAATTCCGCAAAGATGAGTTGTTAAAATGCAACAATTCCCTTTAGATATTTCTTCTAGTTATGAATCCGAAAATTTAGATAAAGCAGAAACTGTTATCCTTCTGTGAAATTATCTTCAGCTGAACTTTCATTTCGCGACTCAAAGATTTTTAGAAAGCGGAAAATACAAATAGAACTGTATTTTAAGCATTTTAAAGCACAATTGGTATCTAAAATCTGTATGAAAATTATAAGAAATGTTTCGTAATCATACTTTACTTTCATATGCTATTTTGTTTCTTAATTTCTTCCTGTTATGGTAAGAACTCATTCTTTCTTTTAAATATTTATGTTTAACTTATAACGTTTTTAAAATTAGAATTTGTATATGGAGACAAAGTGACCATTTTTTGGTAAATTCATCGGAGAAAAAAAATTGCAAAATATTTTTCTATGATTTTACAATTTTCCTTTCTCAGTTTATTGAAAATAAAAGAAAATTTTGAAATATGACCATATTTGTTTTATCACATGACTTCATTTTTTATATCAAATTAAGATAAATAACTCTGATATTAAATAACAGAATATGATAAAACGAGTATTACATTATATTAACCTTAATTTTCACCCATTATTAGTAGGTTAAATTAGACTTGGTAACTCAGTTCCGTTCTCCAACAATCCGCTAGCTGCTCGACCTTTCATGATTCTTCATATGTGCAATATTAGTATGTGCTCGTTGGGATTTAAGAAGTCCTAATCCGTTCCTTACAAAATTCCCCTTCCCCCCTTCTGTGTTTGGCCGTTATTATCAATAGTTAGTCTTCGCTATAGTAAATCAAAAGACAATCTTGCAAAATGCTAGGTTATGCAAAGAATTTCTTAAAAGGCATCAAGTATGCAAAAACTGATTTTTACTGTTATTAAATGAAAGTATTTAAATAAAATTCAGTGAAAATATTCAAATAAAATTAAATGAAATTATGGATTTCTGACTTCGAAATCTATTAGTTTCCTGTCTCTAATTTCCAGTCACGGAACAAATTCATGAATGTTTATGGGTGAGCAAGAGATTGTAGTTTAGTTCGGTGACCGTAGCATGACAGCACGATTTTGTGATTTTTGATTGAGGAAAAAATCCCGAATATATCTATTACCACAGAAAATTCTATCAGGTGTTTTCTCCCTCCTTTCCGCGTGCCTTTGTGGTGTAATTGAAAGTATACTCGACGTATATTCGACAGGTCTAGGCTCAAGTACCGGTGAGGGAACAGCATGCACATTTTTCACATCTTAAAAAAACTGATGACTACAAGTGACGCCTTAACTAAAAAGTGGTGGACGATAATTCTTCATCACCTGGATTTGGACACTGAGTTCTTCATCCCCAGTCGCCGTTTAAAAGAGGATGTGTGTAAGGTATTTTCTCTCTCCTTTCCGCATGCCTTTGTGGTGTAATTGGAAGCATACTTGACACGTAATCGAGAGGTCCAGGTTCGATTCCCAGCGAGGATATTGCATGTTTTTCACATCTTCTGCTTCAAAAAAACTTAATGACTCTACAACCCTCTATATGAATTTTGACTGAAAAAAAATCGGTCGATAAAAGAATCAGAGGAACTCGTTCCTATATTCTCTACCACACATCTTTCAAGTGGAGTTTTGCTTCGACGAATTTTAAATGCCCCTTCCCATGTCGCTAATTTGACCTTTACCAACATTTCCTTCTTTTAATCCGGTCTCAACGACTGGGAATAATCATAAGAATCATAAAAGTTAAAATCATATTACTACAATTTAATAAGATTTAAACATTATTTTTAATTTAACTAAAAAGATGCAAATTCTAGTATGTTTAGGCATTTAAAATCTAATTTAAAAATAAAACGTTTATGTGCGAATATTTTGTGCTCATTTAATTAAATTTTTTATATATACTAAGCAAACATAGTCATTGTTTTCATTTCATTAAAATTAAAAATGAATTTTTCTTCAGTGAAAAGATGGAAGATTTTTTTTTTAAATCCTTCAGCAATCAACTTTGGGTAAACATTTGCTTTCATCTAAGTCAATGAAATTAGTAATTGAGAATTTTCAAACCAGCGAGTAAAATAAATTGCTTTAACCATCATGAATAGTTTTATTTCATCTTAATTTAGTTCACTATCGAGACTTTTTCCTTATTATTTTAAGGTTACTTCTATAACTGATTAATAAAGCTGACTCAGAAATTAATTTTTTTCTTCATTTTCTCTGCCATTTTCTCTGCAGATTATTCTAGAAGCTGACTTTTTCTGAAGTCACGGAATTTTTATTTGAGTGTACTTTAGATTCAAAACTTACTACTTTCTCTGTGCTCTTTTCCTATAGATCCACTTAGTTTTTTTCTCTCTCTTTAGGATTTGCAAAAATAAATGTTCGATAAATCGCATGCAGAATTATTAACTTATATTTCCTACCAAGAAACCTAATGGAATGTGTAGTGAGGAATTTATTGATTAAATAAGTAGGGAATACGTCGATATTTAGTTATCTATCAGAAATTTTTATATATATTATATATATAATTATATATTTTCTATCAAATATATTTATATATTTTCTATCAGAACTTGTTGTTATTCTGCCACATTTTATTCTCATTTTTACACAAGTCTATTTTCTGTTTTCAGTGTCTTTTACCGCATGAAAAATTTTACCCTTTTCATTAATTAATGACATGTTTCATCCATAATTTAGAATTTTAATTTTGATTTTTAATTTGTGATTTGTAATTGAATCTCGTTTTTCATAATATTTCATTTCAAAATTACGTATTAAGAACATTTATGTTAAATCAGCTAATAAAAAGCAAGAGGAACCGACAGAAATGTGACTTAATTTGCAGGACTATGGTTCTGAAGATAAAGAGAACCTTCTTTTTCTCTTACGAGAACAACAAGCGAAGAGAAATTAAAGCTCATTTAGAATAGTTAATTAAGAACAATTTAATTTAAAAAATAATTTTAAAATGATTATAAATGTTTTCGAAATAATTAGAAAAATAATATAAATTAGATAATAATAGTTTAAGGTAAATTTATTACGTAAACTAAATTAAAAATAAATTAATTATATAAAAATATAAATTAATTATACAATAATAAATTAATTTTATAAAAATGTACTTAAAATAAATTATTTTTAATTATCTTCCCATTCTTATATTTGGTAAAGCATTAATTTTACCTCAAAAAATATTTATGCAAATTCATGCATGAAACTTATTACTTCAATTTCCTATTGATGCATGTACCCAAATATCACTCATATTCTTGTTTTTTAACTTTAGAATCCTAAATTGATACACTTTTGAATTAATATGCATAAAAATTCATACAATTAAGTTAAGTTTACTTCAAATGAAAGTAAAATGTCATATAAGTTTTCACATAATGCATTTTAACTTACTATTTAAGGACTGATATCATCACTTGTCTGACACTTCAGGGAAAATATTGTTGTCGCTAATTCTTCTATAACGTACCAAGGATTTCAAGATAATTAAAAACGACTGGGTGTCAAAATATTTCTTATTCCATTTGTCGTAAATTCATGTTTCCAGTTTTAAGAAATGAATCACATAAGATAGATTGTCATCATTTTGGCGTATGACACTATTCAAATAAAATATGCAAAATTTGAATTTTTATATGAGCATTAAATGCAAAATTAGAATTTTTATATGAGAATTGTCTCTAAACTCTCACACTCTAAGACCGCTAAAAGCAATAAAAGTGTTATATAATATGCAATATTACTTCTACGAAGAAATTTAGAAAAATTATCTGGCATAAGATATTTTTATCCAATTAAAAGGAGCGAAGGAAATCGACTAGTTGCAGAAAAATTAAAGTTCATGTAATAAAAATTTAATATTTAGTAAGTCTACAAGTGAGAACTGTAATCCGCACATTTATCTTTAACTTTCTCCGTCCTTAAGGACACCCTATAAAAATTTGCATTGAGTATTTTACTTTTTGAATTGCAGAAATAAATGTCATTAGAACAATTTCTATAAGCGCTTCTCCCAAATTCTCTATTGAAAGTCACAATAAAAGATATCTCAGGTAACTTGAAGCGTATGAGATTATTTTGTTCACTAATTTGGATATGTAAACAAAGTTTCTCAGGTAGACGTTTCCGCGAAGTTTATACAGAATTCGAAATGTAGTCTAATCGAACGCAGTTGATGTGTCTGAAGTCTAGGGAGGGTATATCATTTTTTTTTCTGCTTCGTGTTCCAAAATAAAGTACCTAAGATTTCTACAATTCGCTATCGAGCTAAAATATAGAGGACGATAATTCGTCACCACCAAGATCTGGTGACTGGATTTTCTCTTCTTCAGCTACTTTTAAGTTAAGAATTAACGTAAAGAATTATTTATTTTTTATCGTACCTTCGTGGTGTAATTGGAAGCACTTCGGTCTAGCAGTCGACAAATCCGGAGTTTGATAACTGGCAAGGACAATGACGACTTAATAATTAAGCGAAATGACCTTAATTTATCTACACTATTTTGTTCATTTCCTACATTTTATATGTGGATAGAGAACATATATGGTATGTTAAACGTAAGGAACTAAAAGCACCTGCAATGATTTTTCTTTGCTGGAATAAAAGCCACAAATTTCAATTTTCGGAAGCCAAAATTATTGTTTGTATTTTTAAAAATTTTAGTTTAGATTTCTTGGAAGTTTGAGATTTTCCGGTAGAGCAATTTCGTTAACCAGGCATCTTTTACTCAATTCACGTCGAAGTCGTAAAAAATGTTATTTTGAGTCTCACTCCTCTTTTTTTATTTTGGCTCAGGATGTCCAACTTCGACCTGGAGGACAACATTTCTACTTTATTCATCGACTTACCATTGACAGTGCAATCAGGAATAAAAAGGGTGCTTACTTGTGCTAATCACTAAGCTGAACATTCATATCATATTATGAGACTATTACACAAAGTTGCTTTCTTCAACATACATACAGTAATTTAGTTTTCAATTTTTTTTCATTTTAAAAATGGCATCAGAACGCTTGAACTCGACGTCGTAGATTTCTTAAGTTATCGATAACTTTTGCAGCCACTTTCCTATTTAAACAGCGTTTTAAGAGAATGAATTAAAACTTATGTTAAAATAATTCTTTCGCTAGGTAGAAAGCAAAACAAGAAAAGCCAAATGTCTCACGGGTGACTGAATATTTAATGCTGTCTGGGCACAGAATATTTAATTTCGTCCAAACTCTGAGAAAAGTTTTGAACATAAATTGGCCCAATCATACTTCTCCAAAGACTTTTTAAAAGGGTAAAGTCAAATAAAAGGGTACAGTCATCTTCCTGAATAATATAAGCCTCCTTGTGTTTTGTTGTAGGGACTTGAACTCTAAGCAGACGTGTTTAAAATATGAACAACTTTAAGGGAATGAATTTGGAAATACTCGCTTTGTCCAAACCTGAAGCCTTCGAGCACTCGTACATCCTGTCTCCATTCGATCCCTTGTTTTTTCGCTTTGACATGAGAAGGAGGTGAGAAGAGATGCTAAAGGAAGGATATGCAGACTCAAATTCTACTAAAAGCGAAGACACTTCTCTTATTCAAAGCTATTTTTCCGGAGGCAAGGAAAGGTTTGCATGAATGCGAAGATACTTTATTCAGATACAAAGGACCTTACAATATTCAGAGGGAACAGCTATTGGAAAAAAAAAGTTTTAGATATAAAGGTCTCAGTCGCCTCAAAAATGTTGTACAATTTCCAGTGACTGACTCCCACATTTTCTTATATTTTAGGAAAGGGCAGTAGTGGTGAATATTTTTCAGAATATATAATACTGTAGCTATTTATAACTCTTGTCGTTTCATTAAAACAAAAATTTAAGAAAATGTCAGTGTGTTTCCAATCATTAAAACAAGTTTTAACTTTAATAAATTGAAGTTCAAGTAAGTTGTATCTACAAGGAATCGGCAAAGATTCCTACAAGGAAACGGAAACAGCTCTGAATATGTCACATTCTAGGTAAGAATTGACTATCATAAGTTTAGCAAGAAGACACAACTTTGTGTGCGGAATTTTCAAAGCGATTCAGTAGTATTTCTTTATATGTGGCATCGTGGTGTAAATGATTAACACGCGTCTGGAAAGCAGTTGAAAGATCCGTAGGTCGCATCCCGCAATCACACCGTTATTTTCTTCACATTTTCTGCTTCAGAAAACCTAATATTCCCTACTAAATACGGTGATAGATAATTCTTCAAAACATCAATTTGGTTGACAGGGTCTTGTGCCTTCCCCACCTAGTTGCCCTTTAACTGGAGAAGAGAATGTAAGGATTATAACCGCTCCCCAACTTCGTTCATGCGCTCGCGGATAAGGAGCATTATAACTAACCACTTACACCACTCATATCGATAGCTACTTATAAATTCGCATTTTTAATACTGACGACAGCGGTTCATTTTTAATTCCTCTTGCTTCGAAAAAAAATAGTTCCTACAAGCGCCAAAATACTGTTTCCCACTTTTTATACTTTAGTGCAACTTTATTGATTTACTTAGCACCATGAAACGTCTAGTTATAAAAGGTCAAGCAGAAGTATCGCCCATTTTTATAAGTCCATGTTTATATTTTTATTACAGAATGAAAATTGTGCAGACATTTTAGAGATCATCACAATTTTATAATAATACAGCATGTCATACGATATTTTCTACAAGAATTTCCAAATAAAGTGTATTCTTGATTATCCAGGATCGGATTATTCGGTTTGCAGATTATCCGTGTCTGTCTACGAACCTGGGCTTCACACCCTACGCTATGCACAAGAATATGTAAAAAACAAACACGAGCTAGCCCTAGCCTGCTCTAAAATCCACAGAATTACATCTTTAGGTTAGGTTTCAGTGATTCAGTTCTTTCTGCACGTTAGCTTTTTAAGAAACAAACACATACAATATGAGTGAAAATTGATAGTTTGGATTATACGTGTTTTTAATTATTTGTGACCGGCTTCCCCTGCATTAGCCCGAACAATCAAGAATGCACTACACTTCCATTTTCTGCTCCTGAACTACTTGAACAAGTTTATTCTTACCGTACCTTATTCGTAATTCCTTATATTGTAAGAGAAGTGTGTGGTTCTAAAGTACCTTACATTTCTGCCTATAAATACATTGACTTTTTTGGCATTGCGTTTTAATTTAGATTATTCTTTATTGGAAGAACCTTTTGTTTAGTGTAGATATTAATTAATACTCTATGGACTTCGAGGGCGAACAAGTACAAGCCCCTTTTCATCAAGAGGAAAGAAACTATTAATTTTGGGGACGATATTTTACAGGCTTCACGTCCGCAAGAGGAACAGATATTTAAGTATCGTAGAAGCAACATTATATGTACAGAAAATCAATAGAAGGAGAAAAAAGAAAATGAATGTTGCGCTATCTTTCGAGGATAACAAAAATGAAACAGGAAAATCCTATCAGAATTTGAAAGTGTTCGGAAAATTGGTTTAAAATGAAGGCTTTTTAACTAAAGAAGGAAAATTTTTCTGAATGTGAAAGGCTTTAAGGAATTTTAATTCAGGATTTGTATCGAAATTGGAAATAATTTCTTTACAGTCCAATTCATGGATGTATGCCCAATAAGCAACACTTTCATTTCCTGATACATAGAAATGTATTGGTTCAAATATTATTATGCCCTTAGTTATTGTATTATTTTATTGAAACAAAGAAAGCCCCCTGGTTGTTTACAATTATAGAAATTTCCGACTGTAGCTAAAAACTAACTTCTTGATAAATATTGTTTCGAACTCGTTGTATTCTCACAAAATCTCCAAGCAATACTGAGAATTAATAATAGTTCATGTTAAAAATCATTAACTGTCTGCTCTTCGAATGGGAAGATAACCGACTTTTTATATTTTCTAGTTTCTCAGTATCATTGAAAGCTAAACAAACATTTTAACTTCAAATAATTTAATCCACTTTGCTTCTAATTACCACCAGTTCTCTTCACCACGAATTGTTCTTGAAACAAAGAGAAAAATTTTCTTAGACACAGTAGTTCTCCATTTGTGTGGAGAAAGTCTTTAAAGCCCACGATCTTTCTTACTTAAAGAGTTTGAAAGGAAAATTGTTTGCCTCATCTACTTGGTTGATAATTTAATAATGCTTACGTGAACGGTAAAGAATAATTAATTATTCTTCGTGATGTTTCCTAGAACATATTAATCTCCGAATACGATGGGTAAATTGTTATGTTATGCATGGTAATTTTGTGATATTATTAACTGGCGCGTTTGCTCCGCACAGTAATCTAAACTGATTTGTATTATTATTTTTAAACTCTGACTACCTATTAGATGGAAGACATGGTAAAATAGACCAATGCATTTAATATGCAGCTGAATAACATCAGGACTAGCCTCGAGCATTTTATTACTCTTATCTGCCAAGAAGGTTAGGTTAGGTTTGCTTCGTTTTGGTTTATGTGATTACGAAGTTTCGAAGGCTATATGCCTAAGCGGAAGGATGCCTCCGTGAAGGACTTTCTAATGAAAACTGCCTTGCATACACGTATACAAATGAGTAAAGCCACGAAAGCTCCCATGCAAGCAGCTCGTTCGCGGGATTCGAACCTCGGGCCGAACTACCAGAGTTAAGCGACTTTACCGCTCAGCCGCTGGTGGGCCCTGCGAAGAAAGGTAAAAAAGTGTGTGTTTTAATAATTTGCTGTAAATTAATAGAAATAAAATGTTGCCTCACAAGAGGGAAAAAACAAAACTCTGTATAAAAATACATGCATTTCCCATCTCGTATTTGAAACTTTAGTTACGTGTATCTTTTACGGAACGCTAAGGACAAGATAATATAATAATCTCAAAGGAATCAGTAAAAAATTCGAATTTCACTTTCTGTTTTGTTAAGTTATTTTGCTGCACTTTCAGCAAATCTATTATTTTCTTATTCATTATTTTATTTGCTTTCTTCCTTGTATTTATTTACTAATACACACCATATTCATCCCTAAAGATTTTGGTACTTGTTTTACATTAGTTTAGATTTAATGTACTGTTTCGAATTTTGTATATATGAAAATAATTCTAGTGAAATTATAAGTAAAATTATGGTATATCTTGTCCAATGTAACATAAAATGCCTTAAGAAACGAAGCTTTGCCAAAAAAATAAGATTACAAATCTATTTAATATCGAGGTAAATGTTAATCGCTAAACTTTAGATATCGCGAAGCTGGCGATGGTTTTGGGGATTAATTTTAGTTTCTAAATTTGGAGAGAAGTCCCCAAAAGTAGCCAAACAAAGGCGACCATTTGGTGACATTTTGGTCCAGTTCCCTGCATAACTGTAATTGGCACTGTAATTGATACCTATATACGTATAAATGTAACCGTATCCGACCCCTATATGTAACTTTAACCATATACGCCTTCCAGTAATTTTGAGAAATGAAGGTACTAGGGATTTCTTAGCGGCTTAGGTCAAACCATGTAAGACAGGAGACTGCATCAGTTCTCAGTTTTTAGTTCAGAGCTGACTTCGGTGTATCGAGGTCTCCGTGCGAGCTCCGCCTTTTAGATGCGCTTTACATTGCATCGTGGTTAACGTTCTTAGTAGTTTAAAGTGTAACTTCTGATTGTGTTCTGTGATGCTGAGAAGAGTTGTAGGAATGCTTTGTGGAAAGTTCCAAAATTGTTAAGTGTTTCTGTTTGGAAAATGAATTTTATCAAGCTATCATCGGTTCTGTGTTCAATTCATTACGAACCCGTAAACATGCAACAATTTTTGGTATCAGGAGTGGGGTTTCACTAATTGCCGTGTCAAAGGGACAGTACACAACGGCAATTGATGTTTAATTTACGTTCTTATATTGTTGTTGTTCTCATGATGTTCTCGTTGAATGAATATAGGCTCATAATGGATTACACGCACACAGTACTCTTATTCATAAATACAGTCACTCAGTTGTTATCGAAACGAGATCAAATTTTCATTTTAAATTATTTGACTAATTTCTATTTCTCTGACGAACCAACTCGTTCAAATATTTCGCCTTTTTTTTTCTTTTTTTCGCTGGAAGTTTGTTCTTTTTATGTTCCAAGCTGTTATTGATCTTTCTTATTTTCAATAGTCGTTGTGATGTATTTTTTGATAAAACAACTCTTAATACCTTACGGTAAATTTCTCTTACTTCAGCAATTCCTCTCAAATGGACAACGTTTTTTTTTTCTTATGCATGTCAGTATAACCCTACATACTTGGCTTGCAATACACTAAAAATGTCTGCTGTCTTGGCAACAGATACACCAGCCAAATGAGCGTGAAGAATTTGTCCTCTCTTGAATTTCAATAAATCTCATATTTATGACCCGCAATTCTTTGTCTGCACCTCTAAAGACATTGAAATTTTAAGCTTCTCGCTCTGTTGCTGTTGATCAAATTCTCCGAAAAACCGAAAGATTAAAAAAAAGCACCTGTTGGCTTGGAATTTGGAGTTCTGTATTCGCCAAGTGCATCACTTTAATTTTCCAATCAAATATGTTGTATTTACTTTTGTATGCCCCCTTACTGTACTAATTTTACGTTGAAAATGAGGAGGGGGGTGCCCTTTATTTCTGAAAAGATATTTTTAATGATTCGGATATCACATTAACAAGCACATATTACACAATAATATTATTACATTATGTACTTTAAAGAACCTATCAGTTTCAATAAAATTCTTAAACAAAATGTTTTCCTTTTTGATCACATATTTTACATTGTATCAAAAACCAGAAGTTTCGCCGAAAAAATAGGATGAAATGTATTCGGGGGGAGAGGAGAAATATGTAAGTAAATGCAGTATATATACACACAGTACATCATTATTTGAACTTAACCGTTGTTTTACAAAATATTCTGTTTCTTTGAAT
Source organism: Stegodyphus mimosarum (assembly GCA_000611955.2). Taxonomy (NCBI): domain Eukaryota; kingdom Metazoa; phylum Arthropoda; class Arachnida; order Araneae; family Eresidae; genus Stegodyphus; species Stegodyphus mimosarum. Next base: position 98,311 of record KK120591.1, on the reverse strand, counting down.
TATTGTAAATAATTCTAATAAATCTTCTGTTTTCTCTGTTGTTCTGTGTAATGAAATACAGAAGTATAAGATAAAAACCGAAATATAAACGTATCTCTCAGGAAAAGCACTCTTCCCAAGAAATTGAACTTTTTATACATTGCCATTAATATGCAATCATTATGAATTATTATTTCCAAATATGGAAAGGTTACCACAGAAATTTCTAAGGAAAGCAGTTTCAAAATCAGCCAGTGAAGGTTACCAAAGATCGGAAGCGAAAATTACAAATGTTCAGTTTTTCAGCTCTATCACGAGATATTAAATTTTCATTTGTTAAATAAATAACGGTATTCTCTTAGGAAATAAATTAAAAAAAGTATGATAATTATGAAACAAAGTTTAGAATTTATATTCTAATTTTAATAGTTAATTAAATTAATATTTAATATTTAATTTTTAATATGTTTACAGCAATGTTTGCAAATTTTACAAATATTTCAAATTAATAGAATAGCTTTTATAAAGTTTGAATCAAAATTTGCTTTCACGTTTGCCTTAAGAAAATGAAAATAACATTTAGCATGAAGCAAATTCATCGTACGTAATTAGAATAGATGTTAAATTATTTTATTTTCATCGAACAGCTCAAATTTAATTATTTGGAATTTTTTTTTATTCTAACATTCCTTATATTTCGAGATCTCGAGAGGTTTATAACTGAAGGTTTCTGAGGATTCCTTTTTTATTTTGGATATTAAATTCTGTAGCATACTTACATATTACCGCAATCACCTTAGTAGAAGTCGCAAAATTTTGAGAAGTCGCCGGACTGTAGCAACCATGACTGTTCTTTAGGTAACCATATTCATTGTAAGCTGCAATCCGAAAATTCACCAAATCATACATTTTTTTTCTGTAAAAATTGCCAAACTGTGCCAAGATGATGGTTACGCTAATAAGTAAGTAACATTTATAGAACTATTAAATTAACTTCAAGTAAATGTATAGGTATTAGGAAACTGTTAATTCACTGCAACCACTTGTTTCTATCACGTGGGAGGAAAACTACCAGTGCTGTTTATCAGGTAAATAGAAATTTTAATTTTTTGGCAGAAATATACTTTAAAATTTTCAGAACTTACATTTATTTTTTAATAACTTAATTAGTTAATTTATTTCCTACCAATTTGAATTTTGTTTTAAGTCCGCATTTCCTTGAATTATTAAAAATAACTCGCTTTCCTTAGTTAGACTAAAAATCATGTTTATTAGATTTTATATATTTTATGTGATTTAAACTTTTCAGTATTTGCATTATTTACCAATAAATGTTTAAGTTAGTGAAAGGAAACAAAAGAATGAATTGAATTGCTGAAGAATTCGTTGGTTGACTAATTAATCCACTCCTTCATTTTAATTTTTTATCGAATGTAGGTGTTATTTCATTATGTGGCAATACACTTCTTCCATCTAACTACATACGGAAAATATTAACTCATCTTAGAAATGTACCTTCATATGGAAGCATTCATCTGTAACTATTCGAATCCTTGGTACTTGAAATTATACCATTCCAGAAGTGTCGTTTTTTAGCCACCAAAGATAAAGGCCAAAAAGAACCATATCTGTTTTTCATGAAACGAAGCCTAATTATGCGTTATCCAGATTAGCTATGATTAAATTAATTCGGTCAAACTAGATTCTGCTGTGTCTGGAATTCTTGGGTAATTAAATTTGAAGAAAAAAGAACTAATCATTAGAAATACATGATTCAAATAAGTTCCAGTATTAGAAACAGAATAAAAATATTCTACACACTTTATTTCAAGATGGAGAATAAACATTTAAGCAATGTCTAATAAAAGTAAGTATATTGCATCAAACACCCGAAGAAATTTTAATAAAAAATTATTTTACTTGTTACTATAACGAACTATTTACCAATGAAGAAGAAAAGCAATAAAGTCAGAAGAAAAGATAGTTAAAAAATAGTATAATTTAACTTGCTTGCTAAATAAAATTTGCTTGACGAATTTTAAAAATTTATAGGACATTTTCAGGAAAATTATGTCTTTAGTCTCCGTATCTTATACTTCTAATTATTTGTTCTTTCTCGGCAACTATAAAATAATAACGCTTTTTAAATCAGTCTTGACCATGCTCATTTTAAATCTATCGTTCCTTCAATATAAGTGATAGAAAATGATAACAGAGGCCAAGAACTTTCAGATGCAATATTTTGGCAACTTAAGGATGAATGAAAATATAAGAAAACATTAAAAACTTACATGATTAAATGAGGCTTTATTAATAGTAATTCTTCATTTTAATTATTAAAAGATTATATTTATCCCTCATAGACATTTATCCTCATAGATTATATTTATCTCTCATAAAAGATTATATTTATCCCTCATTGCCCGTGAAGTATCGGCAGGAATGACCGAACCTATCACTCATTTAAACTTTTGGCCACCGAGGACTCTGCCCGTCTTATATCACAAGGGATGACCGTTATTCCACTCATAAAGAGAAAGGAAAGAAAGACAGTACATCTACAGCCAATTCTTTCGTGGAGATCGAATTTATGGCTCATTAAATCAGTCATGGTTCTTTGTATCGTATACTACTTGGATAACTGTGGCAATAGGCAGTTCTAAAGCTAGTACATGCAGCAGAGCTTCGAATCTCTGAAAGGGGCAAGATCTTTATTACCTCAAAACCAATCGAACCTCGTGTCCATGGTATGCCGCGATTCTGAATAACTTTAGGCTGATTACACGGACTCATCTCGGTGCGTATCTTTCAACTGTCTGCCTTATCAACTGTCGATAGGTTATGCGCCTACAATAGTCATAATGGGTGACGGAGAATCAGGGTTCGAATCCGGAGAAGAAGCCCGAGAAGAGGCTATCATATCCAACGGCAAATCCAAGAAGCGCAAATTAATCACTCTCAGAAAGGGGAGTTAGTGACGAAAAATAACACTACGGGGATTCTTTTGAGAACCCCGTAGTGTTCTCCTGTATGTAGTGTGGAATGAGTACACTTGAAATCTTTTATCGAGGATCAACAGGAGGGAAAGTCTGGTGCCAGTAGCCGTTTTAATTCCAGCTCCAAAAGCATATGTTAATGTTACAGCGGTCAAAAAGCTGTTGAAACTCAGTTCTAGATGGTTGGGGTGCTACCGGTGGTTACTGAACCTATGACACATTTAGACATCTTTCCAACGAGAACGCTACTCATCTTGCATCACAAGGGATGTCCGTTCTGTTATTACACCTACAAAAATTAAGCTCAGGAAGACTCTGTCTCAGTATGCATAAAACTCGTGCACCAAACTTGTTACGGTATGAAAGGCGGGGAATGAGAATGGGAAAATTAAAAATGTAGAAAATAAATCCATTTTTAAAGTTGCATTACTTTTGAAATTTGGAGATAAGATCAAACGATGTTAAATAAAAAATAAATAAAATTAAATGAAGGTGGACCAATTATTTTATTGTTTTTTTTCCAACATAACTTATACTTTGCGCAGCATTGAACGGTAAAATTAACAAAATGATCAACTCCTGAATTCCCTGTGCGCATTGTTTCCAGTAAAAACATAGTTAAACATTAATAAACCTTATTAAACATTAATAATAATGCTTAAAATAAATAATAATACATTTCGCCGATTTAATGTTAAAGAATGCCCTTCTACTTAACTTTTACCTCTCACGTTGCGGGAGGACAGGAGTGAAGACGTCTTTCCCTTTGTAAGATCAGCTGAGTGCTTCCACCCTACACACATTTTTTATCTTCGCCTTTTCTAATATAACATTTTATCCTGTTCAAAAGCCAATATTTTTCTTCTCTCCGGTTACATGTTCGATACTACAAGGGCTAACGCAGCGCAATTTCTGTTTTAAAATGGAATTTAACCGACGTGCTTCAGCTTCCTTATTTCGGTTGAACTATTCCTTTATTCCCGAAAATTGTCTGTGCTTTACAAACGCAAATTTCATATGAAATAACAATTTCTAACAAAGACACGTTTTAACCAGCACATACCTTTCCTTTCGCGTTTATATGATATCGCTAAGCCAACTTAGGCAGTTAAACTGAATTCACTATAGGCGTGAAAACAACGTATATACAATGTTTAAGGTGATAATGGGTATGATAGATAAAAGAAAGATGCGCCAAATTCTTGTTTAGATGCAAAAAGTGGAAAATAGAGGAACAAAGTGCATTTGAAATTGTCAAGTTTGCGATTAAATAACATGAAAGACATGTTATATGGAAACCTCTAAAATTTTTGCTACAGTTAGAGCAATTCTGAGAACTATCAATAACTCCATTTTCCACTTACAGCTGGTTAAAATTTAAATAAGGCTTACCGTTGAAGTGAGTTTTAAAATTTATTAAAAGGATTTAATAACAATAACAATTTCCAGTTACGAATAATTTTCAATTATTATTATTATAAATAATTACAAACAAAATAAAAAAATTCTGAAAGGTTTCAGATTTTAAATTACGTCCAAAGGGGCGCTTTTTTAACGTTTTGTGTGTTACCTTTATTTATTAAATATCATGTTCTTCGCACTTAAAATATAAAATTCAGTTCAACAGCAATATCGCAGAATAATTTTTAAAGTGAGTATATCTTTAGAATTTCTGATACACAGTTTCGTGCGCTTTAGATAAAAAGTTTTTTCCCCGTGGAATGTTGCCATTGCTCGCTTTTAAATCGCCTGAGTTTGCTCATCAAAAATTCGTTAAAGTTTTACAAAATATGAAACAGATAATAAAACAAATTCAAAATTCGGGCTTCGAGATGTGCATATTCGAGTGGAAACGTACGTTATTCAAAACTGGATGGCTCTAGGTACCGTTGTTTCATCACATTTGGAGAAATATACATACATTTATGCAGATTCTTCATTATTTAATTTCTTTAAATGTAATACAAGGCTGCAATATTTTGTAGCAACAGTTTGAATAGTGATTCAGACTTTTAATGTTTCCGACGTAAAATCGAAAAACGAAAACAATAGTCCTTCAGGGACAAAGCCCCTTTGGACTAGTAATTCGGAATTATTATTATTATTACTATTATTTCCTTCTTTTATACTTTTGTGTATATATCACTTTTGAAATGTTGCTACCAAATTAAAAAAATAATACAGTGAATATAATACATATATATATAGATGTTGCTTACCTACTATTATATTTGCGTATTATTGTTAAATGAATAACATAGCGAAGTTTTATATATATATATAGATATAATTAATTATATATGTGTGTATGTGTTTAAGATATAAAAATATGACAGAAATTTATTACTTAATTAGAAACAAATTGAAAACTGAAATGGAACAAACTGGCAACAGACTTTTAAATCGCTATAGATATTAAAGGAAATTTATTAACAAATTAAACAAAACTGGAACAAACTGAGAATACGCCTTTATGTGACTAATTTAAATTTAAGTTCATCTTCCCTTCGCTTTGTGTCATTTTTCCTGCAGTAATTGCAATGCGGAAATTTTTGCCCAATCACTGTGTAGGGTTAAAAGAAAGTGCTCTGAAAATTATAAATACTCTGGCCATGATATGAACAGTCTTTTTTGCTGCCTACGTTTGCTGGTTAAGGGACGTCTTTTGCTAGGTGCTTCTATTTATTGTTAAAAATGTATTACGTCATAAAAAAACTGTGGAGGTGCAGTTTGCCCACACTGTAATGTGCCATGCCATAGAGTAATCAAGAAGTAATGAAGACATGTTTGGATTATCAAGTGATTTGTAATTTTTCAAAGTTTCTGGCATCTTCTACTACATAATCCGTATTTCATTGCTCTTCTAACTTCAATTCACTCGCGGCCAAAAAATATAGTGTTTTCCCTGCCCAAGCACTCATCTAATATCAAATTAACTAGAACGAGCGAAATTATATCATCATATATAATGTACATAGATGCTGCCACCTAATGTTATCTTTGTGCATTTTTGTTACAGAAATAATGTAGCAATTATAAATATATATCTATACTAGCGGAAGTACCCGATGTCAGTTAAACAAGATTGAGAGTAATGCATCTAACAACAGAGAGCTGTAATACCGCTGTAATCCTTCTCTAATAACGATACAAAAATACGATTTATAGTCATACATTTTTCAGTCTGATACGATATGTAAGCCACAAAAAAAATTTCAATCGAAAAATAAGCTAATTTTATCTCATTATATCAGTAACAATGGCATGCAGATTTTAATGATTTTCGTCTTTCTAATCAAATGGTCGTAAAAGCTCAAGTTCCTTCCAATATTTCATCTATATTCAATTTTAGTCAATTAACGGTGGCAAAAAATTTATCATAATTGATCAGAAATCAATAACGCGAACAAACAAACGAACACACAAACAGACATTCTTTCTTTATATATATATGGATTTTGTAAAATTTACAAATTTATGATTAACAAACTCATGATTTGAAAGCGGGCAGTAGCAACACTTTTCGAAATAAAGCATTTTTTATTTCCAACGCGAGAGATTGTTGCCTCTTGAAAAAATGAGTATGAAAATTAGCGCTTGCAGAGTTTTTAATTAATATTTCGGTTTAATTAATATTACTGTTTAAAGTAGCACGAAGATGGAAATAGTCGCAATGGCTTTCCACGAATTTTTAGAATCGGGAATAATGTATTTAATGTCTGGCAATACTATTTTTATTTCATCCTAAATCTTGGAAATTTTTTATCAACAAACTCTAGGATTTGAAAGCAAGCAGTGGCAACAACTTTCGGAATAAAGTAGATTTTCATCTCCATCTTGCGAGGCTGTTGTCACTCGGAAAATGAGGGCGTTATAAAGTTATCGTTTTTTCGACTTTTTAATTAATATCTCTGATTTTAGCTGAGATATTTTATATTAGATTTTTTTTTTTGGAAAAAGTCGACTTTTTCTAGGACCCAGAAAAGAATTGTAGAAAGTTTGGTGACGATAGCTATAGTAGTGACTGAGTTATTAGAAGACAACAAACACAAGGACTTTCTTCTTTATATATATAGATTAAGAAAGATAAATTGTAATTTAAATAAAGCCCTTAATGCTCAGTTCATATTCGTGTTTTGTAAAAAATAGTAATTTTTATCTGCACTGCGTCGTTTTGAGACTAATCCATATCATATGACTATTCCATAACGATGGTGATGCTAATGGAGCAAAAACTTAAACAGCCAATAATAATTTAACAGCAGTATTGTTTATCTAGTCAAATGCGTTAAGAACCGAAACTAATTCATCCTGAAACAATTCACTTGCTTTATTTACTTCATCCTAGCTGGACTGCTGTTTGCTGTTCTTTTCTAACTGCAAAGCTATCAAAAAGGTAAACATTTTGAAATAGACACGAGTAGTGGGCCAAGTTATTTGTGACAACAACATATTTTTAAAATAAAGATGAATATGTAATCTGCATCAGCTGCCAAAATCCTCTTCATTTTGGATCAACATTCTACGTATCTACACCATCGATATTTTTACAACGTCATTAATTTTAAGTCTGCTTTATTAGACACACACACATATTATTATATATATATATATACAGAGAGAGAAACGCAAAAACTTAATGTTGCCATCCAATGTTATCGCCATGTATTATTTTTTAAAGAAATAATATAGCGAATATATAATATATATATTAGAAAATAACTGACGACATTTAAAATTTCATCGGGAATTTCAAAAATATCAGATATAAAATATTGCCAGCTTGTTGCCATTTGGCAAAGTGTAAGATATTTGTTTTTTAAAATTTAACCAGCCTGTTACTGACCCATTTAAGGGCAATAAACGAAGTTTATCTTTTTTATTAATTACCAGATGTATCTGTGATTCTTGCTTTAAAATACTTGCGTATATGTTTTTCTTGTTTGCATTATCTATTTTAAGGGGTTGGACGCAGCACCAAAGTCTAATTTTTTGAAAAGGGATAACAAAAGTGTTTCGATGCAAAACCGAGTTTCGAAAATAATAACACTTCTGAGCTAAAAATATATGGCAAAAATTAACACTGTGTCAGGAACCCTAAAATTATGCTGCTTTTAAAACTTTGGGGATTTTCTGCTGAATTTTATATGGCGTAAGAGGGAAGGTAATGATGTTTAATAATAAAGTGAAAAAGACGAAAAAGGAAAGGTTGTATCAGCAGGAGTGATTCCAAGAGCAAATAGATAAACTGTGAGCTCAGTGAGAGTATAAAAACCTTAAAAAGCTCTCTGATGCAAATTTTAAAAATAATTATATATATATAATTTCCTTTACTTAGTGATGAGAGTGGCAACTCGGACTGATCGGTCTATCTGGTCTTATCATAATTATGACCCTGATAGGTTAGCAATGCTGGTTGTCATATATTTGAAGTTGAGTTTGAAAGACAGCAGAGGGAAATGTGTGCAGTAAACCTTTTCCAAAAGCGAGGTTTACGTCATTAATGTGCGTACAGCAAAATCACGTTCCGCAAAGTTTACTTTCTATGGAAAAATGTGTTAGATAAAAGATAAAATTCATATTGATATAGTATGCATAATTTAAACAAACCTAAATCTTATTATAATTAAAACCAAAAAAGGAAACAAATGTTAATCGAAAGGATATTTATTATTTCTTAATAAATATGTGACACAATATTTTTTAAAGCTGGTGATTATTCCTTGAGACAGTGACCGACGCAAATTTTTAAAAGTTAGGAGCGGAGAATTTTCCAATGCCTTTTATGAAGTAGAAGTTTCTTTCTTCATCTGGGCTTTCTTCTCTACTGCAAAATCAGTCAGTTTCTGTGTCTTTTTTGTCAATTCGTTTTTTTTCTTGTAAGTTAAAACTGGTTTAGCTTCTTTAGTATCAATTTTTCAGTGTCAGTGGTGCTATAAGATCATCCAATTCTCCATTCATCATTTCGCGATTAATGTTTTGACTACTACTCCTTTCCTGTCTTAGAATTGTTCAATAAGTATCTGCGTTCGAGTTCCGTATCTTATAATCCTTCACCGAGGTTCTGCTTTCGAGCTCCGTATCTTTAAATCCTTCACCGAGGTTGGTTCTGCTTTTGAGCTCTGTATCTTAAAATCTTTCACCGAGGTTCTGTTTCGAATAAATAGAAAATATAGCAGGTGTAAGTACAAAAGCTTCTGCTTTCTTTATTTACAAGTTCTATTTTCACGAGTGTAAATTTACTTTAGATTCGTGAAGGACTGAAATGTTAATTTTTTTAGAAATTTTAGATTATGTTACTTCGTATTAATGTAAGTTTTAATAAAATAATTCTTATTTGTCAATTAAAATGTCAGAAAGAAAATTACTATCTTAAATAAAAGGAAATCATATTAAATAAAAGGAAAATATTGATTGGATAAATTCAGAAGCATTTATATTAAAACATTATATTAGCATTTTTGTTACTGCCAAAATGCTAAACGTACGGTTTGCAACACCCGAATTTTATTTAATGCATATTAGTTAAAAAATGTATTTAGAAGCCACTTTAATTTAGTTCAAAAATACTTTACACTTATTTCTTTGTAAGTGTGATTTTAGCTTTTGTGTTTGCTATTTGATAGGCATTTAATTTCCGCTGTTGATATTTATGCAAAACTACGTATCTATTTTGGATTGTTGAGTAGTTTAGCGAGAAACTAGGTGTATTAGTTACGAAAAATAGTTTAGTTTATCATGAATCTTTGCAATGTTCTAATTATTAAAATCTGATTTACGAACAAAATTTTCTAATTGAAAGAGAACTTGGTTGGTTTTTGCATTTGTACGAAACATGTTTGTTTACGTTTAATTCAAATCCACAAGTTGAGTACATTCGCCAAAATTTTCAATACTAGAAAAGAATAATTCCATATTCCTTACTGGTGTTGACTCTAGAAAGCATCTCACCATGGTACAAACCCAGGAATTTTACAGATCGATAATTGGGAATAATATCACATAGGAGAGAAATTTATCCGATAATTTGCACCCACCAGATCTTATCTCCCTGACGAAATCCGTGAGCTGCAGTGCATCCATCCCCTTGCACTGCCTGTGGATGCTCATGTCCATCGATTGCGGAGCAGCTCAGCATTTCTGTATGCCGGACAACAGTCTCAAGATAGCAAATCCTGTCCCTATTGAATTTATCCCTTTTCCGATATATCAAGGAAAAATCCCTTTGGTAATGCACCGGCTCAGTGGAGGCTCATGAACAAAGTTGGCCTTTTATATTACCCAACTATTGTAATGGAATTAAATGTGTACTTATGTGGATAGCGAAAAGGTAACTCTTATGATTATTGGAAGCGTAAGGAATATTAAACAGGTTTAATGTAAAACAGGTGTATACAACTCATTTTTCATAGTAAAATTATACATTCATTTTGTATTCGGTGATATTTGCTATTACTAATATGAAACAATACTTCTTTAGAAAAAAGGATTTAATTTCAGTAGATTGTTTGTGAAATATAAACGTAGTGGTACGCATAAAATGGTGCTTAAAGTATAATGCTGCCTTCCTACACACCTTAAAAATTAAGTAAATATGTAAGTATAAACAAACCCTAAACATAAAAATTCATATTATCGATTTAACCAACTTTACCCTTACAGTATCAGATGCAAAGAAAGCTGTTATTAATACCAACCCTTAAGCTAAAGTTATTAAATTTGAAAGGCTATTCATTTTTTATGATTCAAATATTTTATTCATAAGGCTTCTTTGGATATTCTTCAGATGTTTCATTCACAATATTTGTTTATGAGAGAATACGTTTTTCGAAAAATAAAAACAACGTATTTATACTAATATATATGAAAAAGTAACAAAGGTAAATAATATTCAAAGAATTCATCTAACACTTGTCCAGCACATGGGCAGGGGACTGTAGTTCGGCATGTCAAAGATTTTAAATATGTTCTGCTACTATCAGGAAACTGAAGGGAAAAAAAGTCTCCGGAAAGTACATTTTTTATATTCCTGACAATAGCATAAATTCCGGGAGCAAAATTAAAACCTGTGGAAAAGCAAAATCGTAAATAAGGAAAACCTCAAGTACAAAAAAATGAGAAACTTTACATCACTGTAATAAACGTTTTCTTAAAAAGATTTAGTTTCTCTAACCGAATATTTCACAATTTCACTAGTCATAGAAATCTTATTGACTTTAGACAATCGCTGATTATAGGAACTCCTAGAAAGCAAAAATTTGAAGTTATAAGGTATTTCTCCCAACTTCTTAGCATGCCTTCGTGGTGTAGTGGTCAGCACACTCAGCGCGTATTCGAGAAGTCTGAGGTTCGAGTCCCGGCGAAGGACCTGCTCATTTTACGAGGCTCCTGCTTCAAAAAAAAATCCTAATGACTACAGTTTCGCCCGATCTAAAAAGGGTGGTGGATGATGATTCTACACTACCAGGAGTTGGCGATTGGGTCCCCTAATCTCAAGTCCCCCTTTGAAAAAGGGAGTATGTAAGGTATTTCTCCAGTCTTCTTAGCATGTCTTCGTGGTGTAGTGGTCAGCCCGCTCGACACGTATTCGAGAGGTTTGAGGTTCGAGTCCTAGCGAAGACATTGCTCAATTTTCACGACTCCTGCTTCAAAAAAATTCTAATTACTCTACAAAGTATGAAATCTGAGCTTAATAGCCCACTAGAATTTATATGCTTACATATAAATTACTACACTAAGTAAAATAAAAGGCATTGATTGCTTACGTAAGCAAAATGGAGTTGAGGAGAGAAAAGACCAAATGTCACATTAAATGTTTTTTCCCTGTCATTGAAAAAAAACCCAGTAAAAATAATTTTGCATTCTATTAGAGTAAGAAATTTCTAAAGTTAATTTTACTGACCGTTGTAACCTTTAAATTTTATTGCACCTATTGTAGCATAAAAGAAATAAATAAAAATTAAATTTGTAATGTATAACTTTGCACCCGATTTTAATGATTTTTGTTGTTTAATCATTTAATTTCTTTTTTTATTTATTAATTGCTAATTGATTCTTCTCTCCTGGAAACTACTGTAACCTCTATCATCCTATTTCTTCGTAGATTTTTTAAAGATATTTTTACTTGCAGTTCATATTTTGATCGATATTATTCCATAAAAAAAGTACATACAAGAAAGCCATTTGTTGAAGAGATATTTATTGGATCCTTATCTTAAAAAAATCTATGCGGACAGATTATGACTTCCTTGTTCGGCTTATTAAATTATAGATATTTTTTGCTGTATTTCATTTTAATTTATTTCCTCGAATTATTCTAAATTAATAAACCAATCCCTCAAAGCAAGTTGAAAATGACACCAAAATTTGCAGATTTTTAAATTAAATACCCAGAATTATTTTAACTTTATTAACCTATATCTTAAGGCAAGTTGAAAATAACATTAAAAATTTCAAATTATCCCAATTAGTTTTGTCATTTCAAACACTTCTATAAAGCAATTATATGACCTGGAAATATATGAGCCTTCTACAAGTATATAATCACAACCAACGACTGCGTAAATTAAGGCTGAGTACCGACGTTTAAGGTCACGGGTATATACTTTTATTACTACTGACTGCAATAAAAAATCGAGGTGCACAACTAGATATTATAGCAGTCCCATATAGAACATTTTAATGTTCTACGACTAGTAGTTTTGGAGTTATGCGAGATATATTCATACACACATTACGTACGTTAGTACACATGTACAGACGCTATGAATATATCCCTTTTGAATTCCATTTTAAATTCATTTTAAAATACGCTTTGAAAAAAAAGAGAGTCCTTTATTCTGTCCGTTAGATGTCAAGTAAAAAAGTCATTCGAAAGGGCTCGGGAACGGTCAGAATGGATATTTCTCTTAAATTATGATACCCGGAATTTTTGCGATTACAATACTTCCCTTTTACTTTGTACAAGGAAGTTAAAAAAATATAACATGATTAATGTTTGTCTTAAAAGAAGTACTTTTAATCTGTAAAGAATGGAAAAAGAAAAAAGATAAAAAAATAAAACTGAGGCTACTAGTTTTCGGACTCGTTTTACAATGTTATTTTTCACCAATGTTTCGCTGAAGCCCGATTAAAATTAAGTATGAGCTTTGCGCATATGTGAGCTAAAACGTTCCTTGTTCTAACGTTGTGACATGCCATTTATGCTTTATGGGGATTAAAATTAAATGTTTGTTTAAGTTATAATGAAACGGATTTACTTTATTAACCATTATGTAAGAGCAGAAACAAAAAAAGGAATATCTTTTGAACTAGAAATAGATACTGGAGAAACGAAATACTCGCTTCTGTCGAACACAAAGCCAAATAAGCGAAGCAGAAGACCTCCTTTTCTGGCGACTCTGGATCCAAAGGGATTTGAAATTGAAATGCCTGGAATTCGTTTCCCTGCTTTAGCTTTAACATTTCTCCACATTGGACATAGGGAGTGGGAAATGGCTCTGTTGCAAAAAATGAAGAGATAGAAATAAGTAAATAAAAAGCTCTCTTCGAACACGAAAAGCATTCCGGAAAGGCATGAGTAAAAAGGAATGCATAGCATGTGTATGTATCAATCCACGGACGCAAAACTTTTGCTTTATATCTAGAAAAGAAGTGAAGGCAATTTATTTCGAATGTTATAATACTGTTGCTGCTTTTAAGTTTGCAAGTCTTTTGTCTTCCATGCAGAAATTCTTTATTTAAGAGAAAAGAAAAATTATCATTTGTCGATATTAAATCCATGGACACTGAGAATTTTATTTGCACTGTTGCGTTCAATATTTCACTGTAAATACTTTCTGAGAAAATTTTAATTAAACCTTTTCTGCAGATCGATTTTCATATCTCGTTTAGAATTTGCGGGCTATCAAATATGAAACTGTTTAGCAATTTATCAATTTTAACTCTTGATGGATATATGTTTATTATTGTAACAGCAGTGGAAGCCTTTAATTTCTTTATTCTATGCATAAAATGCTTCACTAATAGATAATTCCCTCAAAAAACGACTTATATTTTTCTTACAAAGAACTACTTCTTCTACATAGAAAACGTATGTTTTGTTTATAAACTGACCTTAATCTTTGTGAAACTTGTGGTACATTTATGACAAGGCGAAGACTCAATGTGATATGTGACATACCTTATGTAATCTTGAAAGAATTTTTGTTCGTTACAGAGAATGATTCAAAAGGAAATGCCTCCTCAGTCAACCGATCTTCTGATTTCATATAAAAAAATTAGACAATATTTTAAAATTTCATGAAAACTAGATTTCCTGCGAATGTTGAATGAATTCTCGAATTGTGGGACTTTTTTTCATACTATTTTAAAATTTCTTTTATATGAAATGCAATATTTTTAAATATTATATTATTTTATAGCAATTATAAGAAACATTTGAATTTTTGCAACAATATGTTGCTAAATAATCATA
>KK120591.1:4844-83845 GCA_000611955.2 Stegodyphus mimosarum | reverse complement strand
TAATAATAATAATAAAGAAACAAAAAAGGAAAGGAAAAGTCTTTAAATTACAGGAAATCGATCTCCTTTACCTATGACTCATACATAACTATTTAGTATCGAATGATCCTTTGTTTGGAAAAAAAGCTAATTAATGATAAAAAATTCCTGTAATGTATTTTTTATATACTTAAATAACAGTTATTTCTATTTTTGCTTTTTGCTTTATGTCTGGTAGAAATGCTCCTTTCCTCATTCCGGGATATTAGTCAAACGTTTCGTGAAAGTGTTATTGTAATCCCATATGCTGTGACTACTTCTCGAATGTTTACTAGTTAACTATCCACGAATTTTGCCGGTAACGTGGAATTTTGTTTATGTGGATGTCAATGGTAAGCTGAATGTCTAGCATTTTGCGGTAAGGATGTCACACTTCCATGCAGTATTGTTAAGTTTGAGACTTTTTTCATATTTGTATAAGAAGTTAAAGAAACTGTGATTAATTTTACGGGAGTATTGTTTAGTAAAAGTCTTGCATATAATATGTGTGAAATGTACCTAAACTGTGAAGAATATTAATTGCATTTTTGCATAATCAAAGTGGATTAATTGCAATCACCGTAATATTTTATTGTTACCATCAATAATCAAATTAACCGTCAATACATTTTATGATGTAAAATATTCTCAGTCGTACGTTTTGCGCTTAATTAAGATTTTCGTTTGAACCCGGAATATGCGCATATGATGAAATTTGGTCTTGAAATAATAGCCTTGTATGATTTTCTTACTTGAAACTGAACGCATGCTTAATAATGAACATAAATTATCAGCCTATCTTGTAGAGACATTAGGTTATTTAGAAGCAGGAGAGATGAAAAATTAGCAATGCCTTCGCCGAGGATCGAAACATGAACCTCTCGAGTACGCGCCGGATGTGGTGACCACTACATCACGAAAGCATGCGAAGAAGGCGGAAAAAATACCTTATAATCTGAAATACAATAAAAGGTACAATTACACTATCAATGTACTAAAATAAAAATAAATGTTTTGCTCGAAATCACATTCCCTACTCCCTTTCAAATACTGTTTCTGAATTCCTGGATGCTGAGAAGCATTAGATGATCAAACAAATGATTTCACATATTTATAAAACATATGAAATCATTTTTTTGTTCAAATATCACGATAAAAATAAATCATCATAAAATTATATTTTTAGAGAGACAGTGTGTAGCTTTCATTTTCTTTTTTTTTTGTCTCTTCCTCTCACCCCCTTTCTTTTGACAAAATTATTCTGCATTAAATAACATGGACATGGACGAAAGAACATTTTCTTTCAGCCATTTTGTCATGTAAACCATTTTAATAGCTCTCATACGGAAATCAAAGGTGCTACATTTCTTGTTTAAATAAAACTGTGGACATAGCGAAGTTAATATGCATTTGGCAAATGCATCTTTTGTATAAGGAAGATACATACACTAAGGTGAACAAACCAGCGTAAATCTGATGAGGAATTTTAATGTTTTTCCAAAAGTTAAGAATTTTTAATCGGATTCTATTGATGCCTCTTCAGTAAAATACCAAAAGGCAAAGTTAACGTTTGGTGCTTGGGTAATTCTATTTAAGGTATTAAAATTTTATAAATAAAAAAGCAGTATTGAAAGAAAATGCTCTTTTAAATCAAATTATAGCCATAAAAACTATTCAAACAGTAGCCATAAAAACTATTCAAACAATAGCTAAACTATATCATATTTAGCCTATTTACTTGTAAAGAAGTGCTTTTACTTCACGAATTCAATTCATTTCAAAAATTTAGTTGATTGTAATCATTGAAACTTAGTCACTAAATCTTACTAACAATTTAGGAAAATGAATAAATATAACATTCTGATCGCCTATGATCAAAATTCCTAATGACTCTCCAATGTGAGTGAAATAATTGTGAAAAATTGTGTTTTTGAGTATTGCTGTAGCAAATATTAAATGTTTGGATACTGAACAAGTGTAATAATGTATACAGATATGAGCAGCTTAAGAAACTGAATAATTATCATGAGTAGTATGAAATTATGTTAAATAATTTTAAAATTAAAATTGCAATTTTAATTTTTAATTAAATGTTAAGGTAAACTTTAAAGGCCTTTACTTATTAATGGTTTCAAATATAAATATTATTTTTATTTTTTTAATATATAGTGGAGTGCGTTTAGTTTTTTCAATGCAATGTTATAGTGCAGCTCAAAGAAAAAAAAGCCAGTTTCCTTTACCAGGAACAGAGGCCTTTATGAGTAACTGCCTAGAACTCCTTAACTATTGGTGAGTATACATCAGTTGGTTAATGTGGACTAGACGGTTGGTTGGAAATGTTTGTTTTTAGACAGAGTTGTGGTCTTTTCCCGTTTTGTACAAAACAAGTAAATTAGAAACATCTTAATAATAATAAAAAGCATTAATTTTGTAACATTATTTCAAATGACATTAAATAGGTTGAAGAAATAACTTCATTATAATAATCTGAAATTTCTTTTGATTTTGTGAAATAATTAATGGATATATTTAAAATTTTTATATTTGAAAATTTTTAAAAGTTTTCTCTAATCAGATATAATTGTGAAGATTCAAAAACTAATTGTCATAAATTATGTGGTCCATATTATTATTATAAGGTAATGTAGAATTTATTTAGAAAATTTAAAGATATAACTTGAGCATACAAGTTATTCTTCTTTAATTTTAATTTTATATACTTTTTGAATTTCATTTAACTAATATGAAAATTATAATGGCATAAGCTGTAAATGGAAACTTTGATAATTATGCAGTACTTAAAAGCCAGTTACCATCTACAAGGAACGGAGGTTTTCAGTCTGTCCATTTAAGCATCCCACAGCCGTCAGCAAATTCTAACGCTAATTTGCTTGTAGAGGACATGCCCCATTTTTATCGAAATTTTATTCTATTATTATATTACTGTGTAATAAATTTAAAAGTTTTACACTGCTCTGCAACAAGAGTATATGATTTTATTTTATAATACGTAAATAATTAGTAGTTGCAATATCATTTCATGATTACCTAATTAAAATTATTTTGATTTTTACTGATACTTACATATTTAATTTTTATGAAAGACTTTCAAAAATACAAGAACTGTGAAATTTTATTGCACTATTCAAGAATTTCAAGAACTGTGCAAATTGTTTACTCTTTCTTGAATAAATAAGTTTTTTAAAAATATGAAAATTAATCTTTTGCGTTTATTGAAATAATTATTTGCTTGAAATTTTATAATTTATATTTTTCAAAATCTTTTCTGTTCATCTACTAATCTTATAATGTTTTTTCTCTAAAAGGCTTTCCAAACCTTTTTCTCTTCGAAGAGAAGGGGGGATGATGTAAAATATAATGTAAGAAAGAAAATAAACCAATAAATTACTAACTTTTTTAGCAACAACCCTTTAAATTTCTTTCTTAGATTTAATTACGTTGTAGAGTCGTTTTGCGTGTTTTAAGAGTATAAACTGTAGACCTTACTGAAAGAAGAAGTAGCGAATTCTCGCTAGATCTTAGAAGAACAGATGACTGCAGGCGAAGGTAAGAACAACCTTCTTATTTTTAATAAACGGCGCAGAAAATGAACTCATTCGGTGCTTACAATTTAATCACCACTTGTGGCTAAGTAACTTGAACACAAAATAGTATGCACAATCGCAATGAATTAACTTTCAGCTACACGACTGGCTCCTACTGAATCTAAACCACTTAATCGGCTGCACACAACAAAGCCGAGCCTAGAATATCAAAGACGACCTAAAGTAAATGGCTAGCACCAACTATTCAACTACAGAGTTACTTTCAAACACACGGCATAAATTCTCCTACCATGAACTCTTAACTCCTACCATGAACTACTTAAATACTATTTCCAAACTCACTTAGAGTTGCGTATACATCATTTAAATTTGCATTCTGCCAAGCATTTGAAATCAGATGGGAAAGAAATGTTTCTTAAAATAAAAATAATTGGTTAGAGCAAAATAAGGTCTTTACAACTACTCTTCTAAAATCCGACATCCGCAGTGTGCTCCGCAACGCCGAAAACTCTTGATCAATCCATGTTTAGATTCTAAACGAATATTTTGCATACCTATAAATAGCCCAGTTCCGTCGTCCCTTTTATTCGCTTCTAGCCCCTGCTTCTCTAACATGTAGTATGTAGTCGTCTGCTGACTTTGTCCATTGTTTCAAAATGTGATATTTTGTACAGCTATTGCGAAGTGCCTATTCCATTCATAATGTGGTCCCGTCTCAGGAGATACGTATTTCTATGAAATTATTCTTCAAAAATCAAATTTATCCCATGAAAAAAAAACTGTTTTGTGATTCTTCAAAAGTGTAGTCATCTACAACGCAGTACAATTGCAACGAATAATTATCCATCACCATCCGGTTAACTATAAGATAGCTGATGCCCTCCTTCTCTTTCTCCAAAGAAAATGTTTCTTCATTTCCACAGCCTAAATGATTGCATATGCATGTATGCATGTGTGCATATTACAAATTAGAAATTTGAAAAAAATAATAATTATTATTTGGTAAGGTTACACAAAAGGATGCGCATTTAATCAAAAAATTAAGGTATAATAAACCAAATTTAAAACTTTCATACCGGCAAATTTTATAACACTAACAGAAATTTGTGTTCCAATTAGTGAGTTTGCTACTATGAAAGATTTAATTTTTACTTTTTACCTGTTGATCATAAACAAAAGATTACAAATTTAAAATCACGCAGCTCAATTTTACCAAAGGTAGTTCTTGTAAGCCCCATTTTATATATATATATATATATATATATACACGTATTTCTTCTTTGTCTCAAGAAATAGCATTTTGAAATTTTCGGAAACTGCAGAACAGTACGTTATCGCAAATTGCTATCGCTATTAATTTTATATTTTAATTATCTATATCAATTATTCTTCGGACAAGTTTACCATTATAAAATCTATACATCTCTAGATAATCAAAATTATCCATTTTTTTCCTGGAAATATTTCACATTCAGATATAAAAGCTCCTTACCACCTCGCTATAAACCCACCATGAATAAGGTTTGGGAAAGGAACAGTGTAGATCACTATAAACACTTCTACTCTTTGCTTCACTATTACTTACAGCTCGCGAAGTCACCTAGCTTTACTGCTACCGAAGGGAATTGGAGTGAAATCTAAAAGACTGGTCACAAATGTGCCAGAGGGCAGTTGCGCATCATTTCGTTCGCCTGAAAACGAAGTCTTGGATGTTCAAGCGTTTTATGGTTTGGAAGATGATTACTTTACGTGTGGATTTTGGATTTTATCGATCTCTCAGTAGCGGCTGGCATCTGAAATGTGTTGTGCGTATTTTATGACTTCTGTGAAAGAGAGGTAAATACTTTCTGTCTGCAGAAATTTGGTTTTGCTCTTTGATTGTTTTAGTTTCTCTTTGTAAACATTTATTCGAATGGAAATTAAGAAGTAGATGAGGGCTATGTATTAGTTAATGAATCGTATGAAGTATACGCGTTTTTCTTTCAGGTTCAAATTTCATTACTCCAAAGATCTCTTTGGTTTATATTTCAGCAAATTGGTTTATATTTCAGCAAATTTTAATAAATATATATAGAATAGAAAATAGAACGAAAATAGAAAATATTCTTCATGACAATTATTTTTCAGTTTTAGCAAAATTAACAGACCTAACTTTGATATCTAGTATAAAATTAATGTAATGAAAGGATAATCCAGTTTTTCCAATCTCTTTTAATCCATTTTTTATAAAGTAAAACTAAAGTAAAGTGTTTATATTAGAAAAGGCGAAGGGAGTAAGTAAAACGTATGCGGCTTGGACTCAGTCAGCTGATCAATGTTCACATTCACAGAGTGTTAAATGTTAACACACGTTTTCTATATTCGCTATACTGTCTGTATTTGGGATGCAAATTGATGAATGTATCAGTATTTACTTCGGATAGCTTCACCTATAATATATGTTACTGGAATTGTAAGAAAGGTTCAACATTTTTGGTTAACATTTCCCCCGCTTCTGCCATGTTGGTTCACAAAAGTTTTGAACTATTACTATTAAAAATATTAATTCAATTTTTAAAAATACTGAAAAATACAAAAATGTTTAGTTTAATTATATCTTATTTTGAAGCTGAGAATGACAGTGATTTATAAAGCAATTTAAAATGGAATCCTAAGTCTGAAGTCTTTTATTTTTGAAAACACGTAAGATCTGACATTTATGTATTTAAAATTAGGAATTTAAAGATTTCAATAATACAATCGATCAATAGGGTTTTAAATGCCTTATAATTTTTTCTAATAATTTTAATTTTTAGATACTATAAAATGAATCAGCTTTAATGCATCAGTTGTCCATTTTAGTAACTTTACTTTAATTATTATTTTAGTTATTATTTTCCACTTAAACAACGACATGAACATCTTGGCAGAGTTTTCCACGTTTACTTATATTATTCGTTAGAGAATCGGAGCCTTACTAATGACACTATCTTTTGAATTTTAATAAGACCCATATGATAAGAAAACACTTACATATAGGGTGGCTCAAAATTCATGGAACAATTTTTAAGAAGTGGTAGAGCACACTTCTAAAACTTTTTTTCATAGGAATTTACAAGCTCAGGTGATCCGTTGAGGTACAAATATTAGAAATAAGACTATAAGGTATTTCACCCGCCTTCTTCGCATGCCTTCATGGTGTAGTGGTCTGCATGCTCGACGCGTAACCGAGAGGTCCGTGGTTTGATTCCCGGCGAAGGCGTTGCTTATTTTTCACATCTCCTGCTTCGTAATAACCTAATGTCTCTACAAGACATGACAGGAATAAATTGTTTATATACGACATCGTTGACCAGTGTTTCTTTGAAAACAATGTTTATAATAACTGCCCAAAATTGCGTCAATATGATTATTAAAATTGCATCCATAGTAATACATGCTTGACAAATTCGATGGACTGGCTGGCATAGAATTCTAAACATGTCACATATTTCTGTCAGACAAACAACTCGCCAGACAAGCCAGCTACTGTTGCCTACCAACTACAGTACGTCGGGTGAATCACTTTCTCGACGCTTCCAAGCAGGTAATTTATGGACTCACATTCAAGCAATTATTATAAACATTGGTATAAAGAAGCCTTTGTCAACAGTGCTGCAAGTAAATAGGTTATGTTTCAGTTCATGTTTTATTTCTTGTGCTTCAATGGGACACATGCGCCCATACGTTTCTATGCAAATAATTGTTTGCTGTAGTGCGCTGTACCATATCTTACGATTTATTCGTAGAATTCTGAATCATCCACATAATGCCTCAGATTTAAAAGTGCTCCGTTCTCTCAACGTTAAAAGCAAATGAATAAAACCTTTGAGACTGGATTGGAGTTTTTCATGTGTAAATAAATCATTAGCTTGACACTTGATATTGCAAATTGGTAAAGGTTTTTAAATGCATATAAAATGAATGCAAAAACATAAACATGTTAGCTTGTGGCTAAAAATAAATTATATTTGTTCCTAGATTTCCTCTCGTTTCATAACTACAGTTAATTTTTGTATTGTATTTATGTTCGTTTTATAAATGAAAATTATCCTATTTTCATTTTTTATATTAATGTTATATGCATTGTACATTTTTGCAATGATGCATCTTCCGGTAACAAGTCGAAGATGTTACGATTGTAACAATTAATTCCATCCTTAGAACGAAAAAAAAATGTTGACGTAAATGTATTCATTGTAGATGGCTAGATTACGTTATAGGGAAAAGCAAAAGATGGCTACCAGCTTAAGGGAACGGATAATTTTGCGGGGGGGGGTTTCTGAGCACCCATTGTATCTATTGTAGATGCAAATTACAAGCAGAAATTTGCATAAAGGATAGCCTCGTTTTTAAAATCATGTTTTCCCCTCTCTTTTTCTTTCTAGCATACATGGAAGGCGATTAAAAATACTACGAGGCGTATTCGGAAACTAAGTACCGTTTTGAAAAAAAAAATAGTAAAACAATTTTTTCGAATCGAATTTTATTTTTACATGAAAATACATGTCTTGTAGTTTCCGCCAATGATCAAACACTTGTCATAGCGGGTGACCAGTTTTTGTATACCATCGTCAAAGAAACTTCCCGCCAGTTTCGATAACCACGACTCCACAGCATTTTTCGTGTCATCGTCAGATCCAAAGCGCTTGCCACCAAGCTCGCGCTTCATGTGCAGGAACAAGTGATAGTCGGACGGCGCAAAGTCCGGGCTGTACGGCGGGTACTGCTCCCAATGAAACTGTCGAATTAACGATTGAGTGACACCAGCAGTATGGGGCCGAGCATTGTCATGGAGCAACACAATTCCTTTACTGAGCACTCCTCTTCGTTTGTTTTGAATGGCACGCCTTAGTTTTGTTAAAGTCTCACAATATCGTGCCGCATTAATGGTTTCACCTCTGGGAAGAAATTCAGTAAGCAAAACGCCTTTCCTATCCCAGAAGACAGTGCACATGATTTTTTGTGATGACATTGTCACTTTGAACTTTTGTTTTTTCGGAGAATGAGTGTGTCTGCACTCCATCGATTGTTTTTTCGATTCTGGTGTGAAATGACACACCCAAGTTTCATCACCTGTCACAATTTGGTTTAAAAAGTTTTCTCCCTCATCTATGTACCACGTGAGAAATGTCAGGGCACTACCAAGTCGCTTTATTTTGTGAACATCAGTGAGCATTTTTGGAACCCATCGGGAACACAGTTTGCGATAATTCAAGCGGTCAGACACAATTTCGAACAAAACGGTACGTGAAATTTGTGAAAATGCCTCTGAAAGAGTTGTCATGTGAAGCGTCTGTTCTCATGAATTGCTTCATCAACTTTCCTTACCAAATCATCGGTGACAACAGAAGGCTGACCACTCCGAGCCTCGGCGTGGACATTTGTTCGACCTGCATTAAACATTCTTACCACTTTCTCACCATTCCATCACTTATCGCGTATTCACCGTAAACTTCTGTCACTTGACGATAAATTTCGGCCGGTTTAACATTCCTCGCTTTCAAAAATTTAATCACGACACAAATCTCACAGTCAGCGGGAGAACTAATTGTCTTAAACATTTTGAATGTGCACAACAAACTGAAAACACAACATAGAGCGATCAAAATGGCGACAATTGAAAGTCAGTGAAAGAAAGACTAGTGCGCATGCGCGGGACGCCTACCACAGCGCTGCGACGTCGCTAGAATGAAACGGTACTTAGTTTCCGAATACGCTACGTACATAAGAAAGTAGGGCGATTGCGCTTTATGGGATCCTATAAAAATGCTTCATGTACATTGCTAAGCATATTTGTTTTTATTTCATAATATCACTCATTTATTAGAGTCCAACTATATTTTATTAACATTTCTAAGAGAAGAACCGATTCTTTTCCAGATTCATTTTATTGACATCTTGTAAAAGTTTTGATGGCCATCATTAATTACTTGGATGAATTGTTATGGATTAGACGCGTTCAAATTTCCAAAGGAACAACCATTACTTCTACCTTGTTTCAATTATATGAGACTCCATTACAATGACGAAGTTCCATTAAAAACGAAAATTCATATGCAGTTCCGATAATAAGCTGTAATCACCTCACCATGTCTAGGTATTAAACTAGCTAATTATAGCTGCGCTTCTTGGGATTCTTATAAGCCTCCAGATTAGTTGATCATTCATTCTTTTAATCGGTTAAGTGAAAACATGTAACAAAGGATTCATGCCGGTCTTTATATTTATATAAACTGGGAAGAAAGACTGTAAGGGGCCAGAATGAAAATAATTAATTCCGATATTTGATAAGAATGGGTAGTTACTGTGAGAAGATCGAGAATTTTAGAAAACTGAAATCAGATTAAATTTGCTATTAAATACAGATCTACTTCAAAAGTTTACTCTTGGGAAGAATTATGAATTTCTTTTAATTTTCTAAATATAACAAAACCAATTTAGCAGCCAAATGATTTCGATGAAGTTTAAAACTTGTATGATTGCAGCCTTTATTTTGATACAGTTTGCCATTACATACGGATCCATTTTAATATCTTACTTACAGAAAGTATATTGAAAATTGTTTTAATTTCTTGAAAATCCTGAAAGTTCCAGTATCTTCATGTTTATTTTGATGCTAAAGAAATATCTCTCTTCTTCAGATGAGTGCATAAACATATACTCTAACTTATGCTTCTAAAATAAACATTCATTGTTACATTTCATTGTTTCACTCCATTGTTATGTTTCAAAGAATGACGTAAATTTAATGTCAAAACTGACAGTTCAGATTTAGTTAGCCAACCCAGTGTCTAATTGAGCAAACAATATACAATTGCGACATTCATTTTGATAAGGTTTGTTGTTATGTGCAAGTCTATTCTAATATATTTGGTCAACTAAAGTTTTCTGAATTTCTCTTAATTTCTTGAAATTCATAAAAGTTCAAAAGTTGTTCAGCCTTCTTTTTATGCTGAAGAAAATATCTCTTGTTTCATATAGTTGATCTATTTTTGGAATGGGGAGATAATCTTTTATTTTTCTTATGCTTGTATTAAGAACTGGAATTCGAATTTTAATATATAACAATCCTAGTCCTTGTTTTATCACAATATATGTTTAAATAAATAAAAAACGCAAAATATAAATGTATTTTTCTCCTTTGGTGTGTTCACACGCAGAACTAAGTTGAAAGAACTTTATATCATAAGAATATTAAAGTGACAGCTACATAACCTCATACCCGTATCATTCAAAAGTAAAACAAAATCCATCTTCTCAGAATTTTATTTCGGTTTTTGGAAAATATTCTGGCAAAGTCCCAAATACACAGAATTTTTTGTTTCATTTATAGGCCTTAATGCCTGCAACTCTGCAAGAAGAAAAAAATACCAATTTTTATGCAGTATTATCAAAGAAATAACTTAAACACTTCACTGTTGGCAACCTTTTGTATAAGAAAGCTGCCAAATGTAAAGATTTCAATAAAAGATGATCAGTAAAATTCTTTACTGCAGATATTGAAATTATTATTTTTACTCATTTCATATCTACTTTCAAATTTTACGTCGGCAGCCACAATCTTAGCTTGGTGAAATGTTTCATTTTTTTATCTACAACCTTATTTACACTAACGAGAAATATATTATGTTAAAGAAACTAATAATGAGAAGCAAGAAGAATATTTTTCTTATGGCCGAATAAATTTGGAATGCCTTTCAAAGGAAAAGTTTCAGTTGGATAATTAGAAGATTATTCTCACATTGCGATTCTATGAAATTGAATTTTTTTTTCTGTTAAATTAACACTTTGAATGAAAATATATTTTTACAAATTTAATTAGAATTCTGAAAGGACATCTAATTTTGACTTAAGCTGGTATGCACATTAATTTGCTTTTTTTAAACTGAAATGTTATTTTATTATAAATAATAGTGGGATGATTTATATAAGTAATTAATGGGTAAAAAAGAAAAATAAATTGAGATACCTTCTATTCCCATAACATTTATGAATATAATACCAAAATTTTTGCAAGGGTTATGAATTATTTAATAACATACTAGCGTTAAAATTTGAAAATTCATAAACTCATTGAATTCATGATTAATTATTTTCCCTTCTCCCCCCCTTCCCATGCCGGTTGAATCAGCACGAACTTCAGTTTCTTGAACTAAGTACAATTTTTCTAGCTTTTACTGAACATATTTTGCTATATTACCTACCAGAAATAATTCATTCTTTGTGGGCATTCTTTGGGGCGCTAGTCTTATAAAAAGCATAAAAGTATTAATTATAAAAAATCTGAGAGGTTTCAGATTTTAAATAACGTCCAAAGGGACGCTTTTTCAACATTTTGTGTGTTACCTTTATTAATTAAATATCATGTTCTTCGCACATAAACCATAAAACTCAGTACAAGAGCTATATTGCAAAATAATTTTAAACTGAGCGTATCTTTAGAATTTCCTATACACAGTTTCACGCGCTGGAGATAAAAATATTTTTTCTGTGCAATGTTGCCATTGCTCGCTTTGAAATCCTTGAGTTTGTTGATCAAAAATTCGTTAAAGTTTTACGAAATAGGAAATAGATAATAAAACAGATTACAAATTTGAAATTTGGGTTTCCACATGCCCATATTCGGAGTAAGATTACGTCATTAAAAATTTGAAGGCTCTGGGTACCGGTGTTTTATCAGAATGCGAGAAACATACCTACATTTATGCAGATTCTTCATTATTTAATTTCTTCAAATATAATACAGGTGATAACATTTGGTGGCAACAATTTGAAAAGTGAAACGGTGAGAGTGATTCACAAAATCAAAAAAGAAAACAATAGTCCCTCAGGGAAAAAGCCCCTCTGGACTAAAAACAAATTCCAAATTAATAAAAGCAAAAATAATAAAACAAATTCCAAATTTCGAATTTGGGCTTCCAGATGCCCATATTCGGGTGGAAACGTTCAATATTCAATATTTGATGTCTCTAGAAACCTTTGTTTTATCAAAATGCGAGGAATATACATACATTTATGCAGATTCTTCATTATTTAATTTTTTAAATATAATACAGAGCGATAATATTTGGTGGTAACAATTTGAAAAGTGAAACAACGCTTTTAGTGAACCAACGCAAAATTCCAAAGCGAAATTAATAGTCCTTCTGGGCAAATTGCCCCTTTAGACTAATAAATAAACAAAAAAACACAAAGAAACGTAAAATTTACACAGTTTCAGGTATGCATATTAAACAATATTTCTTTTGTAATTTTCACCTTTTACAATAGTTTTAATCATATATGATAAAATAAAAAATCGTGGAACTGCCTAATAATAAGGAATTAGTATTTTCTCCCTTCTTTTCGCATGCTTCCCTGATGCAACTGCAGCACAGTCGATGCGTATTCGGAAGGTTCAGAATTCGATCCCCGCCATCCGGCGAAAGCATTGCGGATTTTTTCAGTTTTTAGACATCGAAAAATTTTAAAAGATTTTCAAGTGGCCACCGAGCTAAAAGGTGGCGGACGACAGTTAGTCATCGTCAGGAGTTGGTGACTGGGTTCTTTAATCCGTTGTCGCCCTCTAAAAGGGAGAGTATATAAGGTAATTTCCTTCTTCTTTTCGCGTGCTTTCGTGGTGTAACTTAAATCACGCTCGACGCGTATTCGGAAGATAAGGAATTCGAAGGGCGAGGGTATTGAACATTTTTCCCGCATCTGCATAACTCAATGACTCTACAATTAATCAAGTAGAAATTTACAGATTTTATGTAATAATTTTTATATTGCTATTTCTGTCCTATCATTCTGTTATTCCTTGAAATTACGTATTTGTCCTCATCTAATTTTCTTAAATACAGCCCGAAATTTTAACTTTTTTTTGTATATGATCTGGAATATTTTAAACTTAAAAATTTCTTACATCTTATGCTCTACAACATTTAACTAAGACCATTTAACAAAAGTATACGTAAGATAAAAATCCATAAGATGCAAAATTTAATTTGCAACTGCTTTTCGTTAGATCATTTCGCCTTCCATCTTAGGGGAAAGAGGAAATATTACAATACATTTCTCTACACTGCATCATTTCATATCTTTCTGACATAATTCATATAAGACGTAGGCACTTGCATAACTATTCAGCCAGAAATAATATTAAATTTTGGTAAACGAAATTTTTAATAACCAACACAAATAAAGTTGAAGGTAAACTAATCCATTCTGAACCGGGTTTTAATCTTGGATACGAACCTGTTACTTCTCTGCCTTACAAGCTTCTTGCGCTCTGTAGTTTTGTTCTTCAGACAGATTTCTTACTTCAGAAATGTTAGAATTTCTTAAAGAATAGGCGTGCGTTTAGAGCCAATTTATCTGCATCAATAATTTTATGCGTAAAAATTGGGAGTAGGGAGGAATTGCTCAAATAACCATTATTGCAAGTATCTGCTGTGCATATGTATAATTTTATTTATGTATTTTAATCAATCGAATGCAATAAAAATAGTTAAGGAATAAAATTATTACCTTTGTATATAGAGGAATTATTATTCTTAATCACGGTAACAGTAAAGGACACATGATGCTTGGTTTTCTTTAAAGTCTTCTATTTTTTCGATGCCATAAGGTTGTATTCACATGGTAAAAACACCTGCTTGATTTGAAAAATTTCGTCTCATTATCCCTTAATTGTGGAATGCTAATAAAAACGGATTAAAGGCTTTTGCTTGCAAAATCCATCGTTTTTAGCAGTCACATGATTGTTTATTAACATATTTCTTTTTTTGATTTTCAAATAACCGGAAGCTTTCTAAAGTTTTAAACTCAAAATTTATTGTCAACTAGGAAAAATTAAATTTAGGAATCTTGTTATTAAGTACAGCATTTCCATAAATGTATTATGTAGACTAGAAAAATTTCAGAAAAAACATGTTTTGCTAAATATGAACTAGCCTGTAATTTAATAAATAGTAAACATATTACTACCATACTACATATTTGTATGCTTGTATGTGGTTCAACTATAACAGTGCGAATTTTCTAAAACGTTCAAAGGGTGTGAGGCACTTATTGTATTACTGCAGTTTGGAAAAGAATTCTGAAATCGATTCTGACTTTTATGTCCCCATCGTTATGAGGAAAAATTCAATACTCGAGGTCGTTTCGAATCGATTTTAATGAACCGCAACTTTATGTTCCAAAACAGAGAAGGATATTAAACCAATAACTCTGAAAAGGATGCAAAGAAGATTCGATTTTCCGTTCGATTTTTTTCGAAAGCAAACAAGCTTCTAAGAAACTGGAAACCAAATATTCCTCAATCATCACTCTGTTTTGGTTGTATAAAATAATTCAAATTTCCAGATCCCATGCAAAATCTTGTTTACTCCTCTTTATACACTAAGCAAATTTCGGAATTCAGAAGCATAATTTTAGATAGTTGAGAAAGTACTGGAAACATAAATTCCACATGAATTTATTTTTCTGGCATATACAACGGCATTAAAAACGACGGCAAATTGTACACAGAACCTTTTCTATGATTTCTATTTAATTATTCATAACTTGCGTTTAAAACATTCTACATTTATTTTTGACTAGTGTAATGTGTGAAGATAGATTACTTTATTTTTCATCCTACTTATAATATTGCAAAAGAAGAAGAGTTTGGAAATAAATCAAGAAAAGAAAAATATAAATATTGCTTTGAAAAGGATTTGAAAGACAAACGAGAATATATTACAAATTAAACAGAAATACTTTTCATGATATTCAAGGACATACTAAAAAAATGAAACCCACGCACGCAGATACGCAGTAAAAAAATAAAGAGAATAAGAATATCTAAAACATAGGTCCAAAAATAATCTAAAAATAATTAAATATGTAATCCCTTTTTGTTCTATTAAAGTAAGGCTTATTATCTTTATTTAAATTAAATATTTGAATGTATAGGATTAATACCAGATGCCCATATTCCCATATGCCCATATTTGGATAGAAACATACATTATTAAAAATTTGATGGTTTTATGTACCGTTTCTCATCACAGTGCGAGAAACATACATACATTTACGCAGATTCTTCATTATTTAATTTCTTTAAATATAATACAGGGCTCTAATATTTGGTGGCAACAGCTTGAAAAGTGAACCGACGTTTTTAGTGAACCAACGCAAAATGCTAAAATGAAATTAATGGCCATTCTGGGCTAATGCCCTTTGGACTAATGAGCATATCTTTAGAATTTCCGTTACACAGTCACGCTCGCTGGAGATAAAATTGTTTTTTCCCCTGTAGAGTGCTGCCATTGCTCGCTTAGAAGTCGTTGAGTTTGTGAATCAAAAATTCGTTAAAGGTTTACAAAAAATTAAGTAAATAATAAAACAAATTCCAAATTCCAAATTAGGGCTTCCAGATGCCCATAGTCGAATGCAAACATGGGTTATTCAATATTTGATGGCTCTAGGAACCGTTGTTTTATCACAATGCAAGAAACATACATACATTTATGCACATTCTTCATTATTTAATTTCTTTAAATATAATACAGGGCTCTAATATTTGGTGGCAGCAATTTGAAAAGTGAAACGACATTTATAGTGAACCAACGCAATATGCCAAAAACGAAATTCATAGCCCTTGTAGGCTAATGTCTTTAGGCTAATAATTTGTCTATATTTCGGTATGCAAAAAATAAAATGCGAGTGCTCTGTTTTGCATTGAGAATAATATTTAATCGTGGTGTGTATAATTAATACAATTTAAAAAAATCAAGCTTGTTGTTTATAATTTCCTAATAATTCATATGCAACTGCATTATTTAGCACTTTAAATATTTATTTAAGAAATTCATTTATGAAGGAAATCTACTGCGTATGGAGAAAAATAACTAAACTTTGAATTTATTTGTACGAAGTAATGCGTACTATTCGAAGAATTCGCTCTATCAGTTAAAGTCATCTATTTATTTAGTATATATTTATCTATATTATTAATTACAAAAGCTAATAGTAACTGTAGTTAAACTTCATAACACTCAAGACTTGTGTTAATAACATATATAGTGTTCAATAGTTCAAAATACTTTCTCTTTGTTTACAACATACAGTTGGCATAAAGTGTATTAAATCTATAGCCCAAATATATACCAGATTCGATCTTTCAGTTCACAATTACTGATGTATTCCAAAAAGCAGATGATAAATTCTTCTTAAGAGATGTTACTTTAACACTACAGCATTTTCTTGAAAACTCATATTGACAGAGTTTAGCCTATTCTTATAAATATGACATCAAGTCTAATTATTCTTTTGAAATTGTTATACAGAAACTATCTGGAAGTCAGAAATGAATAAGAATGGTTCCTATCAGTATGAAAATAACAAATGTCAAGGGACAAACTGTTGCCGTTGGAAAGAATACTTGCGTCAAGAAAAACTAGCAACCTTTCTCAGTTTTACAAAACTTGCACCTGTTAACTGTTATAGAAAAAAGATTGCTAATTCTCCGTAACACAAAGAATTCACTTTGTATCCAGTCATTCTAAAAAGAAACTATTTCACACAGCGACATGTACAACTTCAAAACAAGATCATTGCACTTCAATTACATAAAACAGACTTTATATAGTAAACATTGCTCCAAATTCATTTTTGAGCTACTAGACAACTCTAGATGCTACATGAGCTTTATATGTTTTAATATCTGTAATATGTGAGTGATTCTATTCCTTCGCTACAATTACTACAGAAATTTAGTGTTTCAGACAAACTTGTTGAAATTCAGGTTATTATTGAAACCTCGCAAGTTTATGATATCAGCATTCATTTTGCTTACATTCGTAGACGCTGGAAATTTTGTAAATGGGAGTGCTGATGCTCTAGGAAAGCTAGTCGCGAAACGTCCCATTGATTTAAAACTCCGTATTCCTGTTTCTTCCTGGAAGTTCTTCTGTAGAAATGATGCTATCTCTATTTGTAACAGAGAATGTCTCACCTCACCAAAAGCATAATGGCAAAAGGTTTTTACCATAATTTTTAACAGGAGAATGATCAGTTTTCAACTGAGTTTAAAATATTCACTTTTTGACTGGGCATGGCAATTTTAAGAACCATTTAAAGCAATCTGAACTTGCTTCAAGTGTTTTATGCCACTGCTGTAGCAGAAATGAAGATGTTAAAAATTTAAGTGTATTCATCCTGTAAACTGCTTTTTGGAATTTCATTATCAATTTAGATTACTGAGTTTATTTTGAGTTTTACTTGTACTACATTTTTATTAATATTTTGTATAATTTTTCTCCATTTGCTGTGCTGCTATACATTTGTTTATTTATTTTGTTAGTGCTGTTATGCAAAATCGGTTATTTTGTATTTCATTTGCTTTGCACTGATTATTCTGCTACTTATCCGAAAACTTCTCTGCAATCTTGCATGCAGATAATGTCTTTTGTAGTATTTCTGGGAATGTGAAATAAAGTAAAATTTATTCTTCTCCTTTCCGTTTTATTTGACGTACTCGTCTGGTATCTATGCTCATTAAGAACCAGTTTCTTTCCATTTTTAAAATTAGCTCTCTGAGAGATCCGTGCAAAATCATAGAATTTCATCTCAACTAATATATACGTAGGTTAATAACGACAGAACAATCAAGCAGCTATCAATTTGTTTTCGCAAAATTTATGGAGATATTATCCAGCGAAGCAAATGAACGTTTCTGACAAATAGACGGCAAAGACAAGGGAGAATTTTCTAGGCATTGTTGAGCAGTTATGCACTGAAAATTGCACACTTTCAAACTCTGTCCAAATAAATCATAATTATTCTGTTCCTGAAAATTTAGGAAAATAACTTCATCTCTTAAGTTCTGTTGAATACACTCACAGAAAAAGAATTCTGAAATATCTTTTATATTGATATTTAAATATCTTGATATTTTTTACGCATAAAAGTGAAGTATGTGCTGAAATATTTATGGTTATGGATATTAATTAAAAAATAAATATGGGTTTTGTGAAAACGTGCAATTTTTTAAATGTACAATCCAATAGAGTTTTTTTTTTTATTTTTGACTTTTGAATAATCCGAATGTCAGAGACACCGTCCACACCCGCTACGGAAAATGAACGACTAACTTTCATTTTTCAAGAAGTTAACTATACCGAAATTTCCCGAGGGAGGAACTGTTGAAAATGATTAGCATTTTTGAATCGAAATTAAACAATGTTATTGGACATCATTGATAGTCATGTTCACTGAGACAAATACCACTATAGAGGATCAAGATCATCAGGAAGCTTGCGACCATCTTAGGAAATATTTATATTCATAATTGCTTTTCACGATAAATATCGCCAGGCACGTTAGGATTATCTACATATTTTTGGATCATAATTAAGTAATGATACTGAGCATCACGGATAGTCATGTTCTCTTAGACAATAACCGCTGCAGAAGATCAAAATCATCTAGAAGTTGTGCGACCATCTTAGGGAAAATTTACAATAATAACTGTTGTTCACGCGCAAAGCACGTTAGGGCTATCTATCTATATGGAAAAAAGACTTTTTGTCCTTTTTCCACATAGGTAGATGTTTCTCGGATAAACTGCTTTGTATTTATGTAACACTTGAAGGAAAGCGATTAATATTAGTATACCCTCAAGAAGACAAAAGAAGACAAACCATTCGGCCTCTAGACAGCGTTGGATAATAAATATTTCTTATGTTAAGCCTTATAACATTAAGATAACATAAGTCAAGAAAAACTATATACAAATAGAAAAAGTTGTAAGTGATATTTACAATATCAGGATATTTCGTCTATTTGTCTGCATTCATTTCAAAATTAATTTACTTAGAAAATGTCATGAATCTTTTATCTGTGTTACTAGCTCTAGACGTAAAAAAAATAAACTATTTTGTATAATCAATAGAAACAAATTAGAGAATAAATTAGCAAATGCGTATATTTCATCTGTTTTAAATACTTGCGTACCAGACTATCTGCTTCAACTTGCAAAGTCAATATGCTTTTCGATACAGGAGATGGGCAAAATGTACACTGCTCTCGCTGGGATTCCAATTCAGGAAACTCTCGATTACGCATCGGACGTGCTTCCATTTACATTACGAAGGCATGCGGAAAGGAGGGATAAAATATGATATACGCCCCCTTTGGACGCCACTGTGGAGTTGTTTTTTCGAAGCAAAAAAACTGGAAAAACCCGCAGTGTACTCGCTGATTCGAACTTCGAACATCCAGATTATGCGTTGGACGTGATTCCGGTTGCATCATGAAGGCATGAGGAACGATTTGGTTTAGGTTACATGATTACGGCAAAGCCTCGAAGGTTATCTGCCTAAGGGAAGGGAGGCTTTCGTGGAGGACTTTCTGGCTCGTATACACGTTATGCATAGGGAAAACTACGAAAATGTTCAAGCAGCCAGCCCGTTCGCTGGATTCGACGCTGAAAGGAGAGAGAAAATACCTTGTAAATTTTACAATAGTTAAAATAAAAAATTCAATACATCACTGGAAAACACACTTCAAGTTTTAAATGTGGCTGTGCATTTCAAAACCGTTCTGTACAAGGGTCAACTCTCATTTAAAAAAATCAAGAACTGCATTAGCCTTTTTTAAATGTCCCTTCAAAACAATGAAAATTATTCTTGAATTTCGAAATACTCTTTGTCAAATCAAAGGACCTACGGTATTTATCATTTCATGAATTTAATCTCTAACTTAATCGTAAATTATAATATACGGATAAGACTGTTGCGAAACTTTTCTATATCACAGCCTCATCTCATTACCACGCAGAATAATTAATCATGTATAGTTGTCAAACTAATTGCTTTGTAGCAACTAAGGCTAATGTCCAAACATTTCAAATTACATAACAACTCATTCTAAACTCATCAGAAAATTGTACTCAGGGTACGCTTTTGGAGCGCATAAATAGATGTAAATCCGAAGCAGTATAAAGTAAGTACAGGGTGTGGAAATCCAGGATTTGTAATTTGAAATGTCTTTTAATGACTTGCATATTATCGGCTAATGATGCCATTTAGTTTGTTCGAACTCTGATTTGCCTCGCTGATATGACTGCCAAGTGATTTACAGCTTCAAGACAAAACAGTTAGATTATTTATTGATAATCGTTTACTCATCTGGAAGAATTCTATGCACTTGGAAAAGGAGTAGTATTAAAGCGGTTTAGTATAGTAATCTAATTCTGTTCATCAAGTTTGTAAGGCATTTTATGTTAATGAAGCAATTCTTAAGATTTAAATTCTTTACGATAACTTCTCATTTTCATAATTTTCACAAGAATGCAAGTTGAGTATTTGAACCGAGGGTGCTGAATGTTTTACTGTTAGAGCTCTTCGCAGATTTATTTGCAGTTTATGTCCAATTGCTTAGCTCTGCTAATGATTATTCCGGCTTTAGCCATTTAGGTAGCCAACGTTGAAAACAGGCTATCAAAAATAATGAACCAGTTTGCTAACTTGTGTAATCTCCGACTAAGTTACATTTAATTTTAAATTTTAAATTACACTATTTTAAGTACACGAAACTGATGATGTTTTGATTGCAAGCACGAGATATGCTTTCTATTTTAAGCTCAAAATAAGTAAAAGTTTATTAAAGACCTCCTCAAGACTTTGGTCATGATATTTTAGATGAAGTAACTACTCGCTTCACAGTCTCATAGAGTCAGAAGACTCTGATTTAACTTCTGCGCAATAAGGACCTTAACTTCCTATCAAATGTCATTTCTGCTTAAAGCAAGACGTTTAAATAACATACGTTGTATACACTATTAAAAAAAACCTTAATATTATTCATTATAAAAATGTTTAAAGAGTTCTTTGCTTTTTTATGCCAGAACAAATATGAGTGCATGTAGAAATATTTATTTCTTCAAAATGAGCCATGTCTGTGGCAATAATTTTCTCGCGGAAAAAGGCGAAATTCGCGGAACGATAGCAGGACAAGTAGTGAAACTTCGCGATACGACGCTGAAATTTTTTGTTGGTATTGACAAGAATGATGAACGACTATGCGGGAAAACTTTGACATAAATCTAAGGAAACTTAGCGCAATTCAAAATTTAGCTTTGGATTTCCGAATATTGGAAAGATTGCAGTGCATTTTTGCTGAAATTCTGTAGTAAAATAACATAAAATGCATAGAAATGCTATAGAAAAATAATCGAGCTGAAATAATCCAAAATAGGAATAGAACATAAATGTAAAAATAATGGGAAAATATGAAATTCGTGGATTTCTTCGATGAATAGGGAAAATCTTTATATGCGTGAAGTCTTAGAAAATTCTTAACAGTTCGCAAATAATCTCAGGAATTCGCGCTGTAGTAAAATTATTATCCTACGCTCGTTATCAATTATGTTACAAAGTGTTTCTACCGCCTTCTCGGTATGCCTTCTTGGTGTAATGGTCCGCACGCTTGGCGCGTATTCGAGAGGTTCGTGGTTCGAGTCCCGGCGAGGGCATGGCTTATTTTTCATCTCTCCTGCTTTCGAAATAATGTAATGTCTCTACAGATGACAGGTGAAAGCAGGTCCGGACACCCGAACGGCTTACATAGACTAATCGGGTATCGTCCGGATCCCGCAAATATCTGGAGCAACACCTCGAAATCGAGACAATTTACTTGGCCATACAAGGGCAAAGTAATAAATTATTTTGCGCTTGATACATTATACTTTCTATAACACAAAAACTTTACAGAGTGAATAAATGCTACATTTAATACATTTCTAACTATCAAAAGAACTAAATTATAACAATAATATGTATAAAATAGTTTTATAGGCGACTGATTAAGTGCAAAACAAACCATATAAAGTAGAAATCTCAGATGTTAAAATGTAATCTACTTTTTGTAAAGTAAATGGGGAAGAAGAAATAACTTTTCTCAAGTACTGGACCTGAAAAATTAAAAGTCTTCCTATAGCGAACATGAAGCTGTCTGTAAAACTCTATAATAAAGTACGTGCAAGTTTGTTTGTCTTATCTTTCTTTTCATGTATCATTACTTTTGCTTTTATTACAAAATATGTGCTGTGTCATATTCAATAATAGTGATTTTTAACTTCTGTAATAGCTATTGTTTTAAAAAACCTTTAGGCATGTAACCGAAAACTGAGTTCCTACTCTTGTAGTCACAACTGACAGTGATTAGTAAACCACTATGAAATGTATAAAATTAATAATTATTTACAAACATGTTAACAATGATGCTATGAAATTACGCTTTCTCTATTCATTTCAGACTAATGAACAAACTGTTCTTTTGCTTATAATGCTGAAGTGATCAATGATTCAAAAACCTTAAACAGCATTTAAGGAAAATGTAAGATAGAGATTCTGGATACGATGAAATGATAAGGATACCATACAAGCTCATATTTGTGTTCTGTAAATTCATATAACTTTTGCAAATGAAACTGGCATGATAGCCCATGCCAGAATTTCTTTTCCACAATTAAAAGTAGCACATCAATTACGGAAAAAAATGTTATCCCTGAAACTTAGGACATTTAGTCAGAGCGTGTTACGTAAAAGTCAATCTTATTCGCATTACCCACGGGTACTGCCGATGAGAAACTATGTTGCAGAGCTACTAGGATTTTAAGAAGCATGAGACACGAATGTGCAATGCCGTCGTCGAGACGCGAGCTCGCTGGGACCAGCTTTTATTTCGGACGCTTCTCATATAGTCATTAATTTTCTGAGCGGAAACAGACATAAAAATGTGCAATACCTTCACTAAGACTCGAGCTCGGGACCTTCCGATGATAACAGGACGCGCTTTACAGTTATACTACGAAGGCATGTGGGAAGGGGAAAGAAAATCCATTCATTACATTCCATCAATTATTTCGTAAAAACATGAATGTAACAAAATGAATAAGTTAAATCATGTTTATAGGCACTAATGGGCAAGAAGAAGAAATTATGGAATGTTGAATTCATTACAGAAGTGTTTATTTACCAAGAGTACACTTTCCAGCTATTACTGAAATAGTTGTTACCAGGATTTAGAAAATCAAGAATGAAACAAGTGAATGGAGAGCTTGATCAAAAACTGATGAAAATTGTTCAATCCCCCCGTATCTCTTGACGTTTATCTTCGTTTGTAAGTGAGTGACATTTAAATAGTTTGCTTTTGACAATGAAATTAATATAACAGTCGAAAAGGAAGCACATCTTAACATGTAGATCTTAAAAAGAGCACATTTTTACAAAAGTCTTAACAAGAGCACATTTTGTCGTAGTTTAGAAAATTAAACGAATGCAATAGAGGAAGAGGCTATCTTTCCAATATATCTTATTTAAAGAATCTCACCGTAATTTAAGTAAAGGACAGTTTTTAGTTTATATGGTTTTACTTTATCTGGTAGTAGTTAAATGAGTCCAAAACCATTAACAGCGAGCTCCTAACGTGAAGCGAATCATCGCTATGTCTGAAAGTAACTACATATTTTAAAAAGGAAAGTTTGAAAATAAACCTTTCTACTTAAACATGAGCATAAATGCACGTTCGTATGCTAACAAAGTCAATTAAAACTAGTGGAGATTCAAATATGATAACAGTCAAATTCCAATTTAAAACGTAGTATAGTAGTCAAAGACTACACAACTCAATTTAAATTTAAGTTCGTCCTGAACTGCTCACCGGCGCATCAGATTTAAATGTCGGCAGTAATAAAGCAAAGCTGAATAATTAGAAATTTATCAGAGCTGGCAGGAACTAACGTAACGGATTCGTGAAAGGCAAAAACACGCTCTGTCTCACAATACAAGAACTCCAACTTAAATACCATCTAACTGATTTTCATTCTGGTGAGGAAATGGAAAGGAGAAGTTATAATAAATATCCAAATTATAAAAACCAGCTTAATTTAAATATTAGTTACCCTACAAGTTAATTGCATTCTTCTGTTTTGGGAGGAGTTTGGAACATTGCTTTTTATTCACGGTGTGACCTTCCATTTTTCGATTTGACAATAGTTGGTCGTGATTATGAAATTTGGGTAAATGTTACATTTTGAAGTTGATGCTGCTGAATGTTTTGCTACTATGAGCCAGCAAACTTTTGGCTGAGCACTTACAAGTTCATCTGGTTCACTGTAAGTTCAAAGTGAAATTACTGCATCTCGACAATGTTGCAGTTTTTGTTGAGATTTTAATTCAATTTCTAAAAATTCAATAAACGTCCTTTTAACTTTTTTTCCTGTTTTAGCTTTTATAGGATCCGAGTTTCAGTTTTCTTACATTCATTACATATGCAGGCCTTCACAACATAATAATGCAGAAAAACTATTAAGTGTGCATTGTTATTTTGGCTAGTTTCATTTTTCATCGGCAAGCACCTCTTAGAGCTCTCTATGTGATTAAAGCATGCATACTGTACTGTCAAGATATGAATATTTGCACCTGAAGGATCTGGGATGCATTACAACAATTATGAGCTATCTAAACGTGTCGTGGTTTCGTCAGGTTTTATTTACCTGTTACTCACCAAAATTATTATACATGAATGAAAGGCGATAGAGGTTAATTATATAGTGCTTACGTTTGAGCTTTATTTGATAATGCCGAGAGCATTATTTACTTGATCTGAAGGAATTGTATACTGTATTAAAACAATTTAGAGTGCCAACGTGAGGCTTAAAAACTGCCAGAAAAGTAAATTTTATTTCTCTTGTAGTGTAGTATAAAGTTTTCTATTGTAATGTAGTGTGCATTTCACAGCTATGATAATACTTTCTGACACAGAGCAATAACATTTCCTCTTTTGGAATGTATGTTATTTACATAGTGACTACGTTTTATCTTTATTAGAGTATGCCGAAGAAATGTATTTACTTGCTATGAAGGAACAGAAGGAATAGCCTAGTGCAGTGGATCTCTACCGATGGTACGCGTACCACTAATAGTACGCAAGAGAAAAATAGGTGGTACGCAAAGAAACAACGTTCATAAGTTTTAAATTTAAAAATTAAATACCCCAACATCCTGGTTAAGTCTCAGAATTATATTCCTTAGAATAAGTGCATTTCTGACGGCTTTAACAGGAAAACATTCCGGTGTTATTTCTCAAATAAAGAAAGTTGCACCTGAAACTAAATTCCCCCAATGTCATTAATGGCGAAGCTTTAGTAGCCAAAACAGTCCCGAAAACATGAACATCGTTTTGAAGCAAACTGTGAACATTGTTAATTTTATTAAAAGCGGAGC
Organism: Stegodyphus mimosarum; assembly: GCA_000611955.2. Lineage (NCBI taxonomy): Eukaryota > Metazoa > Arthropoda > Arachnida > Araneae > Eresidae > Stegodyphus > Stegodyphus mimosarum. The sequence continues at coordinate 57,984 of KK120591.1, read as the reverse complement.
TTTAAGTTCAAGAATATTTATGATTTTATGCCAAAAGATGGGCAGTGAACACGAAACGCTTTTGTTAGATTGCTAAGTAAGGTGGTTATCTAGAGGCTTAGTTATATATATAGGTGGTTATCTAGAAGCTAAGCTTGCCTTAACACAGTTAAACTCCCCAACTTCTATACGCGATCCAAGGGGTCGCTAACGTATCGAGCCGACGAGCCAAGACTAAGCCGAGTCGACAGGCCTACTCAGCAACTAACATTCCACGTACCCGTCCTGGAGGGAATGAATGTAAAAGCATCTGCCATCAACAGGAGCCTCAACACGGGACAGCAGAACTAAGTTACTTAAACGTTCTCAGAAAGACAGGGGCCCTAATCCAGCTTGCTAACGTTACGTCATGGTACACACACTTCGATTCCAGGCTCCGTTAGAAGTGAGAACCAAGGGAGGATATTAATATGCAGTTTTGAGGCTCCAAGGCGCCCACTGGAAACCTCAAGCAATCTAAAGGCTCACCGAACTCGCCGACTCCACCGACGGGAAGTGTTTTACCCGGACAACCATAATCACCTCTTTTATGTAAATAGTTTCCTTACCATACAATAATGTCTCGTCCATTTCTCTTCCTCATCACTTTCCATTCACGCCATCCACACTTCTTCATATAGGTAAGTTAAAGCGAATATTCGTTCATATTTATCAGTTTAATTTGTTTAATATTGCTTTATTATAGGAAGGTGTTGTGAGGTTTAATGATTTCCATTGCTTTTTAAATGAACTTGTGTATAAAGAATTCTTTCTGTAAATTTTAATCAGGCAAAAACTCTTTGGTCCAAGAACGGATTAATCAATTTTAAAACGATGCCTAGAGAAGAAAAAGTTGTGGTTTATGAGCATTTCGAATAACGAATCGATTTCTGAACAGGCTTCTTCCTTACGCCTTCTCTAAAGACGTGTAAAAATACGAAAATTTCTGGCAAGGAAATGAAATTTTCAGAAACAAGTGCTATTTATTCATTTCTCTAGTAATGCAGACTAGTCGACTACTTTATTGCCGTCCTTTCTGTCTTTTAGTAAAAGCTTAGTTTGTCGTTTTTTAATAAATAATTAAAACTATACTCAGATGTTGCTCAATCAGTTTGAAAATATAAGTTTTACTCAGCAGTATCCGTTACTACTGTAGTAAAAGTAATCAACAAGAAAAAAAGTACATGTACCAGACGCTGTATTAGTTCTAAAGCATTATCTTTTAACTGTGCGCTTATTGCGTCACATTTAGAGTATTCATTCTTATTTTTAAAGTTTCATTATGTTATGACCAAAAATCGGAAATGGAAAAAATCGGAAACGAGAGCACAGATTCAATATGTTCTTAAAAAAGAATTTGATTTTCTCAATCTGGATAATTACAAAAGGGATATTATGATAAAAGTTGTATATGAAAGCAATGCCGATTTTCTATTGCTCATGTAGACATAGTTTCAGTTACTCATGTGACATAATACAGCTTCATCTGAAAAAACATAGAGTAGATAAATTGAAGAACCAACAACTCTTTGATCTCTTTGTCTATACATGGACAAAAATTATTGAGCCTGCCTATAAAAATCAAATACGTATCCATTATTTTCGCAATCGTTGGTCGAACTTTACTTCAAATACAGAAATGTTTTAAATGTCATAAACATTCGCGTTTTGTTATTTTTAACATATAGTATTTTTATTTTGTGTTAATTCGTACAACTGCTCAAAATTTTAATTTGGATGACACTTCAAGTAAAAAATAATTATCCTAATTTGTTTCGCAAAAATTCATAATTCTTTCTTAGGGTACACATTATTTAAGGTACAAATTACGGTGCATTGAAGCTTAAAACTAAACACAAGACGTTCCACCAAAAAACGGCGGAAGAAAATTTTCAGTCCTCATGATTAAGATGCGAACCCTAGAAGATCCTTTGGACTTAATGAGAAAGGTAAACGGTCGCCACGCACTAATTGCATCGCATTTGTTCTGCTGGCAAAGTTAATGAGAGGAACTCATTAAGAAGATGCTACCCAACTCGGAGTTTAGAAATAAAAGAAGCCAGCACAAAGGTTATTGAATTATTTTAATGCTGAAGGTTTGCAATCTGCGAATAGGAATTAAAAGGCTGAACTGAAATTTTTCAAGTGAATTGTACCGAGTTCACTGAAAAGTGGTAGACGATAGATTGTGAGATTTATAATACTATTTATCTTTTCAATAGGCATTAATTTGTTAAAATCCGTTTGGAACATAAAGAATGGAGTAGATGCAGACTAAAGAAAGCCTCGTGGAACTTACATTTTCTTTTTAATTTATAGATATTACTTTTCGTGGAAGTAAATTATAAGGTTTCGAACATGATTGAAATTGAAAATTGTAATTTTTAGTTCACATTATAGAACTGGATTAACACAGAAGAAATGAAGCTTTTTATTGATGGATACATTTCAAAGAAGTCGTGCGGCTCTCTTGTAATGCTCTTATACAGTGAAAATAAAATAAATCACTAAAATTTTGTTATTCGTTTTTCTATTATGACTAACTCGGTCAAAAATTAAATACGACGACGATATATTTTATTTTATAGTATTTCGAAGAGTCCTCTTAATGGCAACTTTAAATAATAACTTGAAACACAATTTTCCTTAATAAGAACTTTTCAAATTGGATTTGCAAAGTTAGGTGATATGCTTACTCAACAGTTTCATTACCTACGGTTATTCTTATTATATATCTTACACACAGATCGTATAAAAACCCATTTCAAAATGCATGGATGGTGTAAAAAGATCGTATAAAAACCCACTTCAAAATGCAATGAAGGTAATCTTCAAATTTAAGGAGTCTTCAAACCTCAGGACAATGTTAAAGAATGCAAACAACTGCAGAATTATTCTTTCTAAAAACACTGTGTTTATTTGTTTAGTTCAAAGTAGCTGGAATAAAAGTAAATAATTAATAAAAACTATTAAAAATATTGTATTCTTGAATTACATAGCCTTAAATATCTGAAATTGGATAAAATGATACACGTTATGCTAATTCAGAAAAAATTCCGTTTAGAATTTTCTCTGGTTGTAAATTTTGAATTATTGTAAATTATCCCATCATTTTAGCAGCTTATATAAAATCGATGTAGTTTTAATACTTCTTGACTAGAAAGTGGTTAACTTTAAACAAACCGCTATCTAAAATAAATTTGCTGAGATGAGGGGGATTAAATTGTAAACAGAGGACTGCTGGGTTTTTGAACTAAGCAGTTTCTGAATGAAATCTCTATGATAACAAGTGTAAAGATAAAGGGCATGTGTGTAAAGATAAAGGAAGGAAGGCGTAAAGTGAAGATGAGACCGGATTATGAAAATTAATTGAGAATAATTAAAAATGAAGCCTGTCTATTATCACTTTCATGAACTGAAACTGTCGAATAATATGTATTCATAACTGCGTTCAAAATTACATTAAGGTATAATTTTTAAAACAAAAATTTGAAAATATATATCTTGATACATTATTTTAGATATAAGGTATTATTTAGATATGTGCGTACATTTTTACATAGTAATATATACTAAATATTAAAAATGTACTAAATGCATACATACTAATACTGCTCTATTTGAAATAATCAGCATACATAATGCATAAGCATTTCAGATCAACCCACGCATGTAGAACGTTTAGCTGCATAAACACTACCATACCAACACTGCGGCGACACAACACAACTATCAAGGATTTCATTTTATGGCTTGTTTTGTGCTAGTTCTCAGATTAAGAGAAGTGATACCCAAGGAAATAAGAATCAAGTCTTAACATGGAGGCCATCATCATTTCACAATTCGAAAGATTTCTCATGCCTGGAATCTCATATCGATTACATACAGAAAACTTCAGTGCTATGTTTTCTTTACCAGTCATATATGGCTGCACTATCGCATCGACCGTATAGTCTGCAGTAGATAGAGAAAAAAGTCCCACAGAGACAAGAAAGAGGCAAGACCTTCTCTTTAGATTTGGATTATGAAGGCCAGCTCTCACATTTTCACTTCGAATTTCATTTGGACTGTAGACATTAGCTAAAAAGCCTATAAGTAGACCGATTCTGAAGCTATTTATCCTCGCACTCGTGAATAAAGCTGCAAGACACATCTAGGAACTTTTTTACCCATGCCGATTCGGATGCAATAGGGAATTTTCATTAACGAGTTCTTGTGCTTCTCCATATAATTACTTAATTTTCATAAATGGGAACGTGTTTAATATTCGTTCATCAAGGCACTTTTTTCTCGGCGCATACACCGCTAGGATGAAATATAATTTGTAAATTCAGAATTGAATCTAGTGACAAATTCAATGCAAAATTTTTTGCTTCAAGTCACGAGATAGACCAAGCACGACATTTTGTTAAAAAATTGCTGGACAGTTTTCATTCCTAACAAATCTTGTAGTATTCTGCAGTTATGATGTCGGAATTTAATTAGTGACTTTTTCGATGCTTCAAGATTTCACTTCCTTGGATATACCGTTCTTCTACGATGTATTCAAGAAAGTTTTTTCGTGACTGGCTTATCTACTTTTCTTGTGACCTATTGTATTTAACGTGTATTGTATTTAATGACCCTATGTATTTAAATTCATACTACAGTATTAATGATCTGAATAAATACGTGTTTCACAAGTAAAGGCATTACGAGTTCTTTTTTAGTACTGTACATGGCTAAGTCAACATTTATCTTTTATCTAAAGTTAGGTTATTAAGGCACACCAGAATCAAATCTAAATATTCTCTTCCATTCGAGTTATTGTCGGTCTCAATGCATGCATGGCAAAAATAAAATCTAGTAAACTCTTCTTGATGGTTTATTTTACAATGCCGATTATATTTCCATTAAAATGAAAATGGATGTTACTGCATGCTAACGACAGACTACGCTGGCGACGGAGGTAACCATACATTCTGGAGCGTTGTATAGGTCGACAACTTGGTATCAGGATGTGCGAAATCATTAATTAAGGGCATTCCTCAACTTTAAGTGCTGCAACTAATAGTTTGACTATAATAAAGCCTGCTTATGCCGTTAATTCTGCGTTGGCAGTCTACTTGAGGACCTAGCACAATTAAAAAGGTAAACGAATGATTACATATTGTTGATATCGCTTCATAATCAAATAAATTTCAATCAAATAATACTGATCTTCTTACCTAGGTATCCATACAGATCAGTTCCATCGAGCATTTGGGGAATATGTCTATCGATAGCTTACGTATCTTGAGAATTTTCGGGCAGCAATCGATAAACTGGTGTCCACTATGCATGATAAATAGCTATATATCGTTCAAAATTATCTTACATTCGCTGTCTGAGCAATTTTTCCTTTTGCCTTCTTTCCTCGTTATCGTAAAAGCTTTAAATTATTGCCTTATTATTTATGTCTTGTGTCCCGTAATGGATGAAAAGATAAGGTAGTAGAAAATTAATAGTTCGAACTGGTCTTAAAACCTTGAGAGATGGCAGACGGCTTGATGTATATTTCTGTGGTTTCTAAGCTAGTTTCCCTCAGAACTTCCTCCACGATCTTTCGTAGGCAAGTAACTCTATTATGCTTTGCGACTATTAAAACAGTCTAACCAACCCAATCAAACGACCTCCACAAATAGCATAATTCAATAAGTATTTCTGGAAGCAATATCAGTAAGTGACAGCATAAATAAAACAGTTACTAGTAAAGTTTCTAGATTTTGTGTAATTTTGAGAAATTTAGAATTTTTTATAGTAATACAATTGTTAATTATTATAAAAATACATTATATCTACAATGTTCGTATTTTGGAATGTTCCCTAGTTTAATGCATCACTTTTAAGAAGTCTTCAAGTATCATCTAAATTTCCTACCACTGAACTAATACCAAACTTTAAACTTTGACACTAACCAAAAATCGCTAGAAGTCAGTTTAAAGTGTAATTAGGCTGTCCTAATTTAAAAGAATGTAATGTTTGAACATTGTGTTAAATCATTTAAATAAACATAACAGTATTTAATTACCAAGTAATTTAGAATATTCTTCTTAAATATGACATACTTTTTCTACACACGTTAAATAAGATATCATTTATTCGACCATGTATACAAGATAGTGCTTCCATTTAGTCCATTATATTGCGAAGATATATCCATATATGCTGTCTGTTCATAAGATAATAATCCTAAAAATAAATATAAGTTTACTCTCCTTCCTTTCATGGCTTTACTGTTTCAGCTGTGCACGACATTGTTACAGTATAGATATGGATATTTAGTTTGCGACTAACATGCTTATGAATTTATTTTATTACGAAAAGGAACTGAATTATGCATTGAATGCCCTCAAATGTAAACCTATTTTTGAAGCAAACATTATAGAAATCATTAAAAAAGAAGCCTTAAGGATGTTGCAACCAAATACCACGAATTATTTTTAAAGAACTAATACAGCGAAAACATATATGGCAACACTTAATATAGTACCAGGAATTCCAAACGTATTCTGCTTTTAAAAGTTTTATAATTCTATCGTTGAAATTTAAGCGGGGTAGGTGCGCAGGAAGTGATGTTTACCAAATAAAGTTAAAAAGATAAAAAAAAAGTGCTGTATAGGTCATCTCCTTAAAGAAATTAAACATTGACAGCACTAACTGAGGAAAGACCGAAAAAAGTAAAAAACACGTATGCCAACACTTAGTACTCCATCAGAAATTCTAAAAATATGCTGCTGTTAAAAATTTTGTGATTTTAGCTGTTGCAATTGATTTCGCCTTAATGCGAAGACAGCAAATTTTAATAATAAATTTAAAAAGGTCAAAAGAAAAAAAATAAAAAAGAAATAATAAAATTAAAAAGACAAAGTCCTTTGTTAGCAGAAGGGAGTCCAAGAACAGACGGTAAAGCTGCCGGCTCAACAAGTGTTTAAAAAAAAATAAAACTTTAACTCTGGCGTGACTTTGAAATCTGACGGGAGTCAGATTTTTCTTTCTTTATTTTGAAATCTGACGGGAGTCAGATTTTTCTTTCTTTATTTCGTATAGAAAATTTACACCTAAATTTATATTTCATCATATATTACAATTCTCAAAAACAAATCGTAAAATGGTCAATTGTTAAAAGAAATCTGAAGCGTTTAACTGTGTGGATATTACATGCGCTGAACATTGTGAACTCTCCTGCTTGCCCTTTGTCCAACACAATTTCCTTTCCTCTATAGTCTATGGAATTAGGACAACTTCTCTGAGAAATAATTTTAACAAGAATAGGGAAGACGTTTGTAATCATTCAAACAAAATTTCTATCATGCTAGTATCCTGAATGCGCATTTTGGCAAAAAGGAGGTTAAATCTTTAAATCTTATGAATTTCTAAAATATTTTAATTTCTACAATATTTCTAAAGTTTTCGAGTATAAAAATTTGCTTTTCAATCTGACTAATAAAGCTTTGTGATCCTTTTAGCCTGACTAACAAAAATTTATTATAAGTTTGTCCCTTAATGTATCATGTTTGCAAATGCACTAAGAAAGTCTTGTGGCTGACTCTCTGAAAATTTAGTGCACTTTAAACATTGTTCTTCACACAAAATTTGCATATATTTGAAGAGAAATCGAATGACTACCGTGAAACTTCAGTTGCTACGCTCTTTGCCCGCTTTCAGTTATACAGATTTTACTTCTGAAGTGAAAGAAAGAGAAACGACGTTTGGTGGAGGGCTGTATTGTGCATCATAATACGCTTGGTAAATCTGGTTATGTGCATTCCCGCAGAAGAGGCAAATTGATGAGTAAATTCCCGCGCTATCATCTGTGAGTTTATCTTCTTTGTTAGGTCACAAAACAATCCTCGGGCATGGTCATGGCCCTAGATACCTTTGTCAGAGAAGACGGAATGTTTACCTTGTTTCCGTAACCACGTACTAGAATCTAGAGAGTTTGTTAAGAGTACTCGTGGAATTCTGGGTATCTAAGATTTATTATATTGCCTTGTATTTTTACAACAATACAGCACAGTTATTTAAACTATTTTTTCTACACTTATTCAAAGACATACTATTCAGAATGTGTTCACATTACAAATATGTATCTGTTGCAAAAATAAGTTAAATAAATATTTGCTGCAAAAATAAATATTTTAGAGAGAAAAAACGACTGACATGTTTATACCAGTTCGAATCATTAAACATTTTTAGTCTCTAAACAGCTGATTTTATTTCGTCAGTTAGAATGCCTAAGAGAATATTTGGTATTATAAAAGATACTTTAAAAAACGTGTTCTAAAATCTTAACTTTCAAAATAATTTAGTGTACGTGGTACTACACATCATTTTCCATTTCCAGTAGACAACTGGGTAACTATGTTCTCGTAAAACATCTCGATGAAGCTAAGCATGATAAGCTTAAAATATCCAAAGAATTTCTTTGCCTGGAGTTAAAAAGAACATCTGGAAAAAGTTTTTCTTTGCAGGTGTAATTAAGAACTTTTCTTTTACGTATTTTATCTGAAAGGATGCATTATTTTATTTTAGCTTATTTTATTTTTATTCTACGAAAGAAGTACATCAGTGAACAAGCCATTTCTTTGTTCTCCTTCTCCGGAGTGTTTCTTTGAAATAAAAGGGAAGTAATGATTTTTACTTTTCGGTGGAAAACAGACAATAACCCCTTGCCATTTGAACTTCGGATTATTTTTTAGCATTTGAAAGATCATTTGCTGCTTGTTGAAGATCACTGAGTGTATTGAAAATACTCCAAAAGTTTTAGAAAATGGTTTATAACAGCCCCCTTTTTTACCAAATTGTATAATAATTTCTGCAATTTCGTTTTTTTAGGGAAAACAAAATTTTCATGAAAGCAATTTTGTGTAATAAAAGCCGTCAGCAAAAATATAAATATAGCTAAACATTAAATTGGTTGTTTCAACGCATTTATCATAAGTTATAAGGTATTATTAACTGGTTTTAATGAGATGACCACAGAAAATGACAGTTTTAGTTACGAGTTTACGAAAAAGGCGAGTAAATGTAATAATAATCATCGTAAAGACAACGGCAGTATATTACACTTAGTAAATGAGTGTAGAGTTGTAGCTTTCCTTTACAGAACCAATAACTTAAATAAATACAGTAACTGAAAACATTAGAGAGTAAGAGAGAGAAGTATTGAAAAGAGAAACAAAAAAATAAATAAATAACTATATAATCGAAATAATAAATGAGGAAATTGAATTTCTAATGACTGTTATAAACCTTAAAAAGGAATAAACATTAGTTTTATAACAGAAAGTCATATATAAGATGTTTTCTGTCTCCTTTCCACGTGACTTCATGATGTAACAAAATAGCACATCCGGCTAGCAATCCGGAGGTCTGGTCTTCGAATCGGGGTGAGGACACTGCCTATTTCTCACGTCTGCTACAATGATAAACCTGATGACTTGCCAGATGATTGGCGTACATTTTGAATTTATGCCATGCAGTTTCAATTTATGCATCTTGATGCGTTTATTGCCTGATGACTGGTGTCAGGTAGTGAACGATAATTCGTTACCAGCAAGGTAATAGCGACAGGGTCACCTTATTCATAGTCGCTCTTTAAAAGGGCGTGAGGAGTATATAAACATTATATAGGACACTTTCTCCCTTATTTCTGTGTGTCTTTATTGTGTAGCAAGATAGCACGTCCGGTTAGCAATCACGAGGTTCGGTATTCGAACCCAGTAAGTGCACTGCATAGTTTTCACGTCTTCATTATGGGTAAACCTAATTACTCTACATATACAGTACTTATATGATGCTGAATGCAGAAATTTGCAAATTTTTATTATATTTATCTATTTTTTGTTCCTATGCTCTTCTTAGAGTTTCAGATTTACTGAAAATGTTAGACACATATTTTCTGTCATGAGTATAAAATTTATCATAAAAAAGTCGTTCTGCAAGGTTTGTTTTAGCAAACATGTTTTTATATTAGGCATTTTCTGTTCTTTTATTTCTTCCGTTAGCATCACCAGAATGAAAATGAAATTGAATTTAAATAGCGAGCAAAGGAAATAGATGTATGCAGATAATTACTGGATTATCTATCTACAAGAATTCTACAAATTCCCCTAAACCCTACGTTTCTTTTATCTTTCTCATAAGTTTTCTCTGCATTTATGAAATCTTCGAATAATCATTGTTTCAATTCAACTGTACTTCATGCTGACTGAAAAAATGTTGTCATAAAGTTTTCATATTTTACATTATGCAAGAATTTCATAATTGAATATCTGAAAGTTGCTTTCTAATAATTGTTCACTGTTTTTATCATAAATTTATGGGCTAATAGCTATTTGATATAAATGGGAAACATTAGATTCATTCGCATAACATTCTGTTATCATACAATACGAAAATTATACAAAAGAAATTTGTGATAAAAGTTACTTATTTTTTTTAATTTTAGGTCTAGTGTAAAAAAAAAGAAAAGATATAAAGAGTTATCTACATTTATCCGTACTTATTCTTACATTGTTAGCTCGTCCAGCTGGCAACTGGAATATATATTGTTCAAATATCAATGAAGCCACAAAATGATTTTTCGTGATTTATGTTCTGAGGTCCTGTAATCTCTACTGTGGTTTACGAGCTAAAATAACCCAAAATTTCATAATAATAAATTATGAAGAAAGCTGCATGCATTAAAAAGGTAAGATAAGGAAATGTTTTCAAGTCAATATAACGAATTTAGCGAAGAGGAATTCTACATGTATATATAATGTAAAAAAAAAATGCAAAATTCTGACTTTAATTTGCAACTCAGTTCCTTAATTCTCTAATTTAATTTGACCTGCTTCCCCTTTCCGACGTAAAAGTAGTAACTGTTTCTGATAAACCTCTCTAAACTGTGTCATTTTATAAATCACCGCTGTCACGATTCTTGCATAACGCTGGTGATGTAAGAACTTGCATAAAGGCTTTAACCAATAATAATTTTAGAAAATAACTATTAACCAACATAAATTAAATAAGATCTAAAATCAAATCTTTCTGAAAGAGGATTCCATCTTGAATTCTTCGCATTCGCTTTCCGCTTATTTCGCTAAATAGGATGCCATTTTAACTGTATTAAATACATTTCAGAACTGCAAACTATACAGTAACTCCTCCAAAAACCGGCGTTAATTTCGCAAATTTAGCTATGTGGTTTAAAATATTTGCCAGCAAAAATAAAAAGGAATTTTAAAATTAAAAGGAATGACTACAGCTATTTATTTTACTACAACTATGTCCTTATGTTTATCTTCAACATTTCCAACTTATTCTATATGTATTAACATCGGCATGTTCCGTAGTAATTTTCAAGTGACGTTCCCTGCCCTCCATTTCACCCAGACTCTTAAACATATCTGTAAAGATTTAGGTGCGATAAGACGCAAATACTTTCAGTCACGACCGAGGATGTAGATGGTCATAGCACTAAGATGCATAGTTGCAATCAAACGTAGCCGCAATGCCAAGTTAACACTTTTTAGTTTTGAGTAAAAAAATTCTTGAATAGCACATCATGATTATTGAAATACACATCATAATGAAAAGAATCTGCACTTCATCGCATTTTGTAAGCCTTCTACATCGTAAGACAAATGCGGTGGATGAAAAAGATAAGTGAAGGATGACATCCCAAAAGGAAACAAGCACGAAAGTATTAGTTTCGATTTTGATAATGCTTTGATTGCCTTTATGTTGTAAAGCCTTTATATAAGTACCTTCATCAACAGCGCTGTGCAAGATCGTATGGCTGGGATAAATTTGGAAATAAAGCAATTTATTATACATATTTTTTAGGGAATAATCGACATTAATAATTAAAACTTACATTTATAATTTTAGCAGCTTTAGCGCTGGATATAAACTTTGAAAGTTAGTTTCTAACCTAATTTTTCTACTAAATGTGTTAATTATATTATATATATATAAAGAAAAGCAAAAAGAATAAAATTCTAAAAGCAATGGCCTAAAAGTAAATTTGATGCCTACGTTCAAGAGTTTTAAAAAAAATTAAACAAAAAATAATTGCTAAAAAGTAAAAGTATTTGCAAAAAAAAAAAAATTAAAAAACTAAATGTTGGCATTGGAGAATTAAAAAACATTAACCACGTAAATAATTAAAAACCATTTTAAGCACATGTGTCAGGACTGAGTGTTCTGTGCATGTTCTTGGCAAACATCTTAAAGTAACTCTTTAAAGTCCTTAAGTCCTGATCGGGAACAAGGAGCTGAAAACCGCTAAGTTCTGGTTGTAGATACTATGCTTAAGAATAACTGCACTTGAAAGGGATTTAAAATCCTCTTTTATTAAATCAATCTTATTTACAAATTACTTCCCAACTCGGGAGGGATACAGAAAGCAAAAGACCACACTTGGGTCTAAATGGACAATCAGATAAATTTAAACTAAAGCTAAATAGAAATTTAATTGATATTTGCTCACAGAGCTCTTCGCGGAGTTGACCTCTAACTAAAAGGTGCGTAGCAAGAAGTACTAATACTAGCGCACTTGGATTTATTTCAATAAGCAATAACGTAGTAAGCACTATGGCTTATAATTTAGCTGCTAGCTGGTCAGGCGAACGTCGAACAGAATGACCGTGATCTGAGACTAAAAGCTCTCTCACACTGAGAGGTTTCTACCACTGGTTTAAATAGTACTTGGCTCTACTTCAAATTAGCATAAGCTGAAAATGCGCGCTTCTTCTGACGGGAAGTTGAAACTGAAAAGAGATAGAAAGATTTAAATTAAAATAAAACTCTGTTAGTTTAACTAAAACCTTACACATGCTAAATTAAAAATAAAATACCAGAATAAATTACAAAGACTGGCAGTTAATGGCAATTTAGCTTAACTAGAGTTTATCATGGACTTATCAAGGGAAAAGCGTGAAACCTCGTGCACAGCTAAACTCCATTACGCGTTTCGTCAAACGACAATAATTGAGACAGAAGCGAAAAAATATTAATAGAAAAAAAATCTACTCTATACAGTTGGTCTCAATTCTTATCTTTTCTTTTCCCGACGCGCCTGCCATAAATTTAAAATCAATACACTACTGAAAAAACTATACAAAAAGCTTAGTAAGGCGAATGTACAAATAAACATTAAAAGCGAATTAAGCGTTAGTCAAAAATTACATAATTTTAGGGAGATCACAATGAACTAGAAGAATTAAATTTAAAAGCCGAAAAATTAAAGCACAAGTGTCTTGCTAAGACCAATTACTTTAAAAAGTGTAAGAAAATGAACTTACCTGGAACCTAAGCAGTAGTTGCAACAAAATAAAATGAGTCAGAAAGCTGAAAGAGGTTGCGAGAATTAGAATTCTAAAAAAGTAAGCAACCAGAAAAGAAATTAAAAATCACCAATAAGGTGTAGCTCGGAAATTAGGGGTATGTATATGTATATATAATATGTATATGTAAATTGTGTGTGTGTATGTGTAACAAGCCACTGAAAAATACTTGTAAGGTTTTAGTTTAAACTAACAAAGTTTTATTTTAATTTGCCTTTTTCTATCTGTTCTTATTTCAACTTCCCGTTGGAATAAGCGTGAGTTTCAGCTTTATGCTAATTTAATGATGGAGCCAAGTTTATATTTAAGCGAGAGGTAGGAACCTCTTAGTGTGAGAGAGCTTTTAGTCTCAGAACACTGTTACTCTGTTCGACGTTCGCCTGACCAGCTAGTATTTAAATTCTAAGCCGTAGCGCTGTTACGCTATTACTTGTTGAAGTAAATCTAAGTGCGCGAGTATTAGTTAAATCTTGCTACGCACCCTTTAGCATAGAGGCCAACCTCGCGTTCATAGCTCTGTGAGCAACGACGACTTAATTTCTATTTAATTTTAGTTTAAATAATTTAATTGTTCAGTTTAGACACAAGGGCGGTCATTACTTTCTGTATCCCTCCCGAGTTGGGAAGTGGCTGTATATAATTGTGGTTTAATAAAAGAGGATTTTAAATCCTTCTAAAGTGCAGCTCTTCTACCACTTAACCACAGTTTTCTACCACAGAACATAGCTGCATTCAGCTCCCTGTTCAAGACAGGACTCGAAGTTTCACGAAGATGTTCGCCAAGAATATGCATCATACACACAGTCCTGACATACTGTTCCCGAAATTTTAAATCTGGAACTTAAATATTATTCTTTACGTAAGCTCTTGAAATAACAACGCTTCAACATTTACAAAGAAAGCTTGAAATCGAAGAGTTGCTATGAAGGTAAAGAAGAATTGTTTTGAATGTGTAAATTACCTCTACAAAGTATGCTTGAAATCAGAACGAGAGGTAAGATTTTACACATGCGTTCTACCACTATTCTCAAAATGTGAATACCCCTTTGAATTTGAAATGAAAAGTAAAGTTGAATGAGAACACTTCAAGATAAAATAAGCTTTTATTCATTGGTTAAACAAATTTCTAACAGTCATAAAATGCCAATAGTATCTAATTAAATCTTAGTTCGCTTTTAATAATTTTATGAAATTTGTCATTAGTTTTAATCTAGCATTTAGGATTTTAATTAGAAGTGCTTTTATTTTATCCTTCCGTTTCCACAATCATTCAGTTTAAATGCAAAACAATAGATAAATACGTAAACATCTTGCGCAAATGACTTGCGTGAATGGAACGTCTATTTTTAATGGCCTGACTTACATCTTGATTATTATTTCACATGTCAATTCCCTATTACGAGCAAGTTGTGGACTTCAAGTGCATTTAATTAGTGGAAACTTGAAATTTTATCCAGATACTCTTACTAGATTATTTTCTGGTGAATATTTTAATTGCTAATTTTAAGTAGGCGCTAGAGAACAAGTAGCAATTAGATTCTCGTTATGATGCGGAATGTTACCGTAGTAATAACCTGACTGTTGAAACTTCAGCATATTTCTGTAGAGTACCACTCAACTTAATTTCCCTCCATTCCCTTAAGTATTTTTGTAAAATATTGGTTTAAACGTTTAATTTTTTATTATTATATAAATTCAGTCAGTACATTATTCTATTACTAGATTGCTGCATTGGCATGTTTTGGAACTTCCATACACATACTTTAATGACACTTTATTATGAATAAAAAATAGCTTAATTCTAGTTTGCCTTTCTAAAAAAAAGCATGTTCTAATAAGAAGTACATATACCGCCTTGAAAAATACAGCAATATTTATATACAGCCTTGACCATTAAAAATCACATTAATTAATTATTAATCACATTAATTAATTATTTTTATTCAAATTATTTCGATCGAATTTGATCGAAAAATCTTTCAAGGTATCTGTTTACATTTTTGCTATGCTTCAGATTTCTTTGTTTTTATAAAAAATCATTATTACGAACTTTAATAAATTTTACATTTTATTACACTTGAAATGCAAGGATTTATTGCAGATTTAAATCCATCTCATTAATAGAAGCTTCATGATCAGTACCTACTCAAATTTTAGAATCTTTGAGAATGATACCCAGAATATTTCAAAAACTCAGGAAAGGAATAAAAATGAAATTCAGAGTAAAGTTGTAAAGTTGTTTTATATTTTATCTAAAAAAACTATAAACTTAAATAGAAAAATATATATACATCTACGAGCTAAGTCTTTGAAAATTTAAGTCTATATAAATCATATTTCCTTAAAAAATCTCAGTATCACAAGCGCTAAGAAAAATATAACATAAGCATTGCAATAAATATATATTATTTCTTATAAAGATATATTTAGTTTTCAGCATATTTTATTCTCAAACCTCAGTTGTGTGCCGAGTGCCTAAAACCACTGAATGCTGATAGTTCGAATGAACGCAGGAGATGTTTTCTTGTCTTTGCTCAAGTGTAAAATGAATATATGTTGCGTTTTCTCAAAATGCTTTTTATGAATGCATCCTTCCCTTTATGCAGATAACCCTCGTGTAATTTGCCTTGTTTTCATGAACAAAAAATTTTTCATTAATAGTAAATTGCTTTAACAATTCATTTTGCTTTTCCTTTTTCATTTTCTCTGCGGAAAAAAAATTAGCAGCTTCTTCATTTGTTTGCATTAATGATTTTCAGTAACATTTCTTGATTCACAAAATTTTCTCTTTAGCAATCTTTTCTTCCCTTATGAAGCAAATATTAGAACATTTTAGCAATTTTTTAAAATGACGTTTTCTTATTGAAATACATTTAACAAATGCAAAAATATCTAAACAATACAAAAACCTTAGCACATATCTCAATACAAACTATTTTTCTTAAACATTCCATTAGCTTTGAAAGAAAACGGAACCGTTGCAATTTATAGACTGTTTACTTTAGCCACAGAAACTTAAAAGATTAACTTCTTTGATGGATTTAATTCTTCGACCGATGCAATGTTCAATACACAAAAGGTTTCTTTCTTCCCATTCTTTCCTCATTGATCAAAAGGTTCTATTCTTACTGAATAAATATCATGAACAAATGCAGAAACGGCATCTTTCCGCGCTTCGTGAGACCTCCATGCTGCAGTGTCAATCCTTTCTATCCACAGTCGGTAATAAAACAATCCTTTCTAGAAGAGAAAAGATCAACAACAAATGCAGCGATAAACAGCTTTTCTGACACGCAGCAATAGTTCTCTCCGCTCGCTCTCTGAGACCTATAAAAGGGAAGATCGCTAATCCGTCGGCGGACTTTTCCACATCCTGTCCAGTTTTCCCCTCAGGATCCGGTAATTTCTGTCCCGCCTCTTTAATGGACGCCGGGATCTTATCCTTTCCTTTTTGCCAAGAGATTTCTTCTGTCTTCCCTCCTACTCAATAAAAAAGAGTAGAAAGCAGATCTAACATCCTGACAATAGTGAATACTATTTTAATATCACTGTTTACAGACTTTATCTTTTAAGGTCGATATTAAATGATGAATAGTAATATAATGGTGTAACTTTAGAATTAATTATCTATACATATAAAGAAGAAAATCTGTTTGTTTCTTCGCTAATAACTCAGTCACTACTATAGCTATCGTAACCAAACTCTCTACAATTCTTTTTGGGTTCTGGAAATGGTCCCCCAAACATTTTCCTCCCAAACAAATAGCTAAAATCAAAGATATTAATTAAAAACTTGGAAAACGATAATTTTTGCCCTCATTTTTCCGAATGGCAATAGTCTCGCAAGCCGGGGATGAAAATCTTCTGTATTTCGAAAATTGTTGCCAGTGCTCGCTTTCAAATCATACAGTTTGTTAATAAAAAATTTCTAAGTTTTACGACGAAATAAAAATAGCATTGCCAAACATTAAATACATTATTCCCGATTCCAAAAATTCGCGGGAAGCAATTTCGACTATTCACATCTTCGTACGGCTTTTAATCAGCCGAAATATTAATCAAAAATTCTGAAAGCTCTGATTTCCGCACTCATTTTTCTGAGTGGCAACAGTCTTGCGCGTTGGAGATAAAAATACTTTATTTTGAAAAATGCTGCTACTGCTCGCTTTCAAATCGTAAAGTTGTTAATAAAAATTTATAAGTTCTATACATAAAAAGAATGATGTTTGTTTGTGTGTTTTTTTGTTCGTGTTATGAATTTCTGATCAATTATGATAAATTTTGCGCTCCATTAATCGACTGAAATTGAATATACGTGAAATATCGGTTGGAACTCGAGCTTTTTCGACCATTTGATTAGAAAGACAAAATTCATTATAAACTGCGTGTCATTGTTTTTGATATAATGAGAGAAAATTAGCTTATTTTTCAATCGAAATTCTTTATGTGAATTGCATATCGCATCAGACTGAAAAATGTATGACCATGGATCGTATTTTTTGCATCGTTATTAGAGAAGGATTTTAGCGGCATCGTTCTCTCTGTTCTTAGATACATCACTCTAAATCTAACTTAACTGGCATCGGGTAATTCCACAAGTTATAGCACAAAATTCAGCAAACCAGCAGCATTTTCTAATCTTGATGGAATTATATTAAAACTCCATATCATTAATTTTTTGCTGCGAGTAAAGAGTTAACTTTTTAAGCACAAATCTGAGTAGAATTCGACTTAACCACATGTTTAACGGAATAATTCATATTATTCCGATAAATACTGTTATTTATTCCTTTTGCATGTCCATAAATGAAACCACTTTATGAAAGACTGAGCAGCCTCGTCATTATTATTCTAATAGTCACGTGTAAAAAAAAGACAAAAGAATTTAGCTAAATGTTTTCATAATGGCATGAAAGATAGTCAACACACTTACAGACGGGTACTCATTACGTACTCGCTTCCCACTTGCCTGAATGCTTCGTTCGTGTAAGAATGCAATAGATGTATTCGTAAATCTCTTGAATTACTTCAAACGATTTTTAAAATAATATATTTTTATGTAAAGCAATGATGTTGAAATAAGTTATACCGAAATGATTATAATTAAAGTAAATTATAGCAAATTGGAAAAGTTTGGTTTGTAGTTCAAGCTTATTGCATAATACACTCACGTTTGTGAAAATTGCAACACCAAGAAGGAATCGTCATAATTGAATGCAATTTAATACACAGTTGAGTGGTAGTGGTACAAATAAATGATTAAATGTTCAAAGCAAACAAACAAGAACAAGAGATCAGAATCAGTATTTTGTGTGGCCACCCACGCGCCGCAATAAGTGCTGCTACACGACGTGGCATGGAGTCAAACAAAGTTTGAATGTCTGACTGAGGAAGAGCATTCCATATCGTTTGTACGCGTACCCAAAGTTCGTCTGCAGACGCAACAGGACGAGGATCACGAGCAAGACGCCGACCAATGACATCCCACACATGTTCAATTGGCGACATATCCGGGGAACACGCAGGCCAAGGAAGAAGCTGTACCTGCTGCGCTGCAAAGAAGGATTTAACAATCCGAGCAGTATGAGGGCGGGCATTGTCCTGTTGAAATACAGCGCCTGGCAAGCTTTGAAGGAAGGGAACAGCTTCGGGCTGTAGAACTTCACGGATATACCGGTTGCTGTTCAGATTGCCCACAATTCGTAGCAATTGAGATCGTCTATGATATGCTATGGCGCCCCAGACCATAACTCCGGGTGTTCGTCCACTGTGGCGTTCGATAATGCACTCCGGAAGGTGGCGTTCACCGGCATAGCGTCTGACACGAATGCGGCCATCATGGTACCACAAATTAAAGCGGGATTCGTCAGAAAACACGACATGCTGCCAATCAGCACGCCAGTCTCTATGCTGATTGGCCCATTGTAGCCGCAGGCGGCGATGGTCGTGCGTTAGGGGGATCCTGTATAAAGGAGTCCGTGCGCGCAGTCCACACTGCAGCAGACGTCTACGAATTGATGAAGCACACAATGAAACACCTGTAGCTATTGACCACAGTGCTGCCAATTGTCTAGAGGAAGCTGTACGGTCCGTCCGCGCCATGCGGACCAGGTGTCTATCATCGCGAGCTGACGTCACATTTCGGGGTCCACTCCCGGATTTCCGAGTTGTCCGACACTCGTCCGTCCACTGCTTCCAAACGCGCATCACTGTGCTGCTGTTACGCTGCACACGAGAGGCTACTGCACGATACGACAATCCAGCTTCACGAAGGCCGATGATTCTCCCTCGTTCAAACTCTGTAAGTTGTTCAAATCTCGCTCTCTTTCGTCGACGAGGCATAAGTACAGATTGAGTTAACGTTTATCACTAGCAGATAACCACCGATAACCATACACGCCTCGCTACAGCCGTCTATTTATTCGGATCCATCAGCCGTTCAGAGGGCGCTGCTCAGCATACGCATGCGCTACGGATTTGCAATTCTAATCATTTGCATATCATGCGCTACTTTGCATTTCCTGAAAATTTCAGCTCACTCGCGTAAGTCCTTCATGGTGTTGCAATTTTCACAAACGTGAGTGTATTTTATATAAAATATATTTTTATCGTTTGTTAATGCTCTGGTAAAAATGTAGGATCGTCGCTTTAAAGTAAAAAAAAAACTAAAACGCATGAAGAATTTATACATTTAAATTCAGTGGGTAAAATTTTTATGCTTTTCATAATTCTTCTTTTTTATTAAAATGTAACAGAACAATAAAGCTCTGATTTTTTTAGACCAAAACGGTGCTACTACTAGATTGCGTCGTTTCGCCATGAACGGCGAATCACTTTTCAAATTATTGCCACCAAATATTGCCGCCTTGTATTATTTTTAAAGAAATTAAACAATGAAATATCTGCTCTTATGAACGTATTTTCCCCGAGCTGTGAAAGAACGACGATACCTAGAGCCATCAAATTTTAAATAAGATAGATCTCCACTCAAAACTGTACACATAATACCCCTTGATGTTTAGTAACTCTTAAAATAATGAAGATATAAACAAACTTATGGCATTTATTGATAGAATAACTTAAATGTTTTCCTTTTCAGGTTTGAATATCTTTACTTTTGTAACTATCGTCTGCGCGTGTGGTTAATTTTAGATAATTTCATTTTCCAGTCTAAATATCTGTACTTTCCTAAATATCGTCTGCTTATTAATTGCATTTTTCTCTCTTTTGTTTTTGGCAACCATTGCAATATTATGTTCACTTTTGATGTGTTTGTTCTAGTACTTTTGCATGTGATGTTTTATTCGACCGAATATTAAGCAGAGTGCATATACCACAAGAGAAAGCACAGATTTTATGGTGGTTCATAGAAACAAAATCCATAATGCAAACACAGAGAAATTGCAGAAGAATTTACCAAAAAGATCCTCCATCCAAACGCAGCATTTTGCGGTGGAAAAAGAATTTTCTAGAAACTGGAAGTATAGCAGATAAGAAACATTCCGGACGTCCCTGCAGAAGTGATTTTGGTGTTGAGCGCGTCAGAGAGACATTTTTACACAATCCTAGAAGATCTGTGAGATCAACGGCAAGAGAGCTGGATATACCAATTTCGACGGTGTAGAAGGTTATTAAGAAAAAATTAAGACTGCGTGCATACAAAGTTCAAATTGTTCAAGTTTTGGAATCGGACGATAGGCCTACGAGGATGGCCTTTGCAACAGATATGCTAAGGAGGATAGAAGATAATGCTGAATTTCTGAAACACATAATGTTCTCCGACGAAGCATCCTTTCAATTTTCTGGCATTGTTAATCGCCATAATGTGCGCATATGACCCCAATGAAAACCCCAATGAATACCGTGAGGCACAAAGGGATTCCCCGAAGGTTAGTGTGTGGTGTGGACTAATGCACGACCGAGTCATTGGGCCTTTTATTTACAGAAAAGACGGTCTCATCAGTCGTATACTTAGACATGGAAAACTTCATATTTCCACAACTAGAAGAGCTTCAGCCACATGTCTTTTTGCAACAAGATGGTGCACCACCTCTTTGGGGTACCATCTTTCGTAGTTCTTTGAATGACCATTTTACAAGAAGATGGAATGGGCGAGGAGGTCCAATTCCTTGGCTACCCAGATCACGCGATATAACGCCGCTGGGCTTTTACCTTTGGGGATTTGTAAAGGACAACGTTTACAGGAGGAGAGTGTCGAACATGGATGACCTAAAAGCCAGAATTACAACCGCAATAGCCTCTGTGGATGCCGACATGCTTGCCGGTACCTGGCGTGAAATTGAATATCGACTTGATATTCTCCGTGCGACGAAGGGGGCACACGTGGAAGTTCGTTGACAAGGGTCATGAAACTTTTTGAGTCTATCTAAGCATTTATGTTATTAATTTTAATCTATCTTTATTATTTTATGAGTTATTAAACATCAAAATGGGTCCGGGACTTTATAAACACCCTGTATAATGCATTTAACGAAATGCCAAAACGCTAAGAAAAATCCATCGTTGAAAAATGTTTCGTATTATCGTTTGATTTTTTAAACTTCTCTGCGGTATTTAAAATGATAGAAAAAGTTTTCAGATTCTTTCCTTTTGTAATAAACTGAAAAGAAATTAGGAAATTCGAATATCTTCTTGGAAACATTGACTCTAAAAAAGACTTAAATATCTTTGTTTTTGATCTAGAAGAGTTTTTGACTTCAAATATGAAAAAAAACTTTTAAAATCTAAGAAGAAAAATAAATCTTTAGCCACTTGGTAGAATGACGGACTGGCTCGTACTCGTAGGAGAGTCCGTAGTCTGAGTTCCAGATCTCAGGTCCGGAATCTTGATTGCGAAGAAAGAATTAATAGAAAAATTGAATACAAGAGGAAACTTGCATTATACAGAAAACTAATTCGTAAGTCTAAACGTGAGTTTGAATGCATTCAATTTCAAAAAAATAAAAAGTTATTATGACAAACCTTTTAAAAATACTACTAATAAGAATAAAAAACACATTATTTACTCGGCAAGTGATTTTTTTCAATCTTCAACTTTATTACAAAAATATATTGGATAATGCTCTTGACTTTGGTTTTTGTGATAACCCAATTTGCTTTGGTGATTATGCTAGCTATGAGGAAAAACAGTTCACTGGGTCCGAACTCGTCTCTGTTACTTCGGCGATTCGATTAAGAAGTGCAACGGGTATCGACGGGATCACCTCGGCGTTTCTTAAAATATTTTTTAATTTCTTCCCTAGTTTTCTTGTTCAATAAATGTTTAGAATTACACACATTTCCTAATGCTGGGAAAATGGCCAAGATTATATTGATATGGAAGGAAGAGAATCGCTTTCGACCTATTTGTTTGCCGAAAGTTTTGCTAAAACTCTTGATAAGTTGATTACAAAAAGGATTTATCACCATTTAATTATCAATAACTTAATTTCAGAAAGACAGTTTGGTTTTGTTCCTGGTAGGTCAACAGAGGGCGGTCTCTACCAGGTATTTGATTTTATAAGATATAATAAACCTAATTTACACGTCGCGGTGGTCTCCGTCGATATTTCCGGTGCCTTTAATGCCGTTTCTTGGCCTTCTCTTCTGTCCTCCTCGTGTAATATTGGTATTAGCTCAAACAGTTTTGGACTGATTAGGGAATTTTTCAATGATAGGATTAGAATCTATAAACCGAATAACATGATTGAAATTAAAATAAGTATCTTCAAAAATTGTCCATAAGGATCTCGTAGTGATCCTCTGTTCTAGGGCCTCATAGTCGATAAATTTTTAAAAAAAGAATTTGATTCGGGAGTCGACGTGGTTGCTTATGCGGATGATTTGGTTTTCCTAATTACAGCTGAATCATTAGAAAAAGTTGAAAATAAATTTAATAAGAAGAATTTTAATAATTATAATTTTATGAATAATATATAATAATTTTATAATAATTATTTTATATTTATATATAATAATTTTATGAAGAATTTTAATCAATGGTGCTCTGAGAAGCAAATGAAATCAAATGCTGCCAAAACTAAATTTTTATTTTTTCCGAAGTCCGGTCGCCACGTTCGGCCCCCTAGCTTAAGATTTAACCGTAAAATTTTGAAAATCACTCAAGAATGTAAATATTTAGGTGGTGTTTATTTGGATTCAAAACTCAATTTTAATTATCGTCTTAATTATATCCGAAAACGAACTAATGTAATTTTAAATTTTTACAAAAAAAAAAAAATACCCATCCAATATGTTGAATAAAAGAAACGATATTATGAGACTGTTTTAATGATTTTATACCCATTGTTATGTATGTAATTACGGCTTGGGGTCGCGGAGCGGGGACGTTACAACATTTACGTATGAAACTCAATACCATTCAACGGAGCTGGCTTCTCGCGATCACCCTTTGTTTCCGCACAGTCTCGAGTGAGGTGCTTTGCGTCCTGGCGGGCACTCCGCCTCTCTCGATAATCTACAAGTTTTATTATGTTAATGCTCTATTAAGAAACAATATTTCGGACTTATTTAACTATGATGAAATCCCAGTTTTTGCTGATTCACTTTCTGTTTTTGAATTACATCTGATCCATCCGGCAAACCGTATTTCTGTCAATTATAATATTTATGATCCTTGTTTAATAGAATACTAAATTTTTACTGATCGATCGGGTTATGAGGGCGGAATGGGCTTGGCTTTTGTTGTACATTGTTTTGATACTGAGATCTATCACTATAAATTGGGCCTTGAAAAACATAACTCTGTTTATCAAGCCGAGCTCATCGCCGTCCTCTATGCCCCCTTAAATGGATATTGAAAAGTAATTTTGCAAGAGATTCTAACTTTTATATTTTTACAGATAGCATGTCTTGCTTAAATGCACTTTATAATGCAGAAAATAATAATGGTCTAATTATGTATATTAAAGATCTTTACCCAAAACTATCCTTATCTTTTAATATTAAGTTTGGCTGGGTTAAAGCCCATATCGGAATATTCGGTAATGAGAGAGCGGATGTGCTCGCAAAAGAGGCTGTCTTAGGGAGTGTTTCGGAGACGCCCTATGTTCAGGGTTAAAAAAATAGCAACCAAAGCTATTTATTCGTATTATTTAAGCAATGACAGTTACAATGGAAGGAAAAGTCGTTATTTGATATTTTATGTTTCAATTTTTCCTTTGTTGAAATGGACGTGTCCTGTCATGACCATGTGACCAATTTGTTTGGTTAAGCGGGTCGAGCTGTACCCACTACTGCTACTGCTACTGAAGGGCTCGGATTCGAATCCCAGAGAAGGGGCGGATGTTCGTAAATAGATGGGAGACTCTCGGACGCGTTCTCCCAGGGTGCTCTCCATCAAAGTTAGGGACAGAGCTGAAGCAAGGTCGTACTGTCACCTGTATGGTGCTCAAAGATCTTTCCAACAACAGGTTCAATCTTGCATTCCTTGCCACGATGAATTTCGTACACATATTCTGATGTTACTGTCAGACAAATGAGACAAGTCACAACAGCACAACATTCACCAATTATTTATAGTATTAGCTTCTGAGCGAAACTCTCTCTGAATCAGTGCTTACTTTTCTTGTCCTTTTAGGATGCCTTTAGAAAATCTGTAAACCGTTCTATTCTAGTAATAGTCGTAAAACTTAATTTTTTTTAAATATCTTCTGAGCTATATTTGGCATGTAGTAGAACAATGGCTCCATAAACAAATATTGAAAGTTGTAAAAAATAAAATAATTCTCGGATAAAGATTTGATTCTTTAATTCTACTTTTTATTTCATAGCATACTGAAGGAAGTTTTGCGTATTTACTCTCACGAAGACATTTTATAGCTCTTTCCACTTTAAACTGATATATTTTATCGATTTTATGCCAAATGCTCTTATTTTCTTATTTTCTTTTCAATATTGATTCAAGTTTCCTTTTAGGTTTTGAGAGAACGATACCAATTTAATAACTTTTCCTATTTGATTTCAAGAAAATGCATCGATTTTAATTAAATTCGATTTCTCTTTTTTTCATATAAATGGAACAAAAAGTAAATACTTTATTCAATAACTTTCTTACGATTAACAGCGGTTCGAAAACATTTGCAAACAGTAGAATATTATTTATTGCATTTTACTCATCACAGTTTATTATCATTTATTACATTTGCTCTATATGAAAATATATACACCTCTATTGAAGAAACTTCTTATTTTAAGATGCGATAAACTCACTTTTACTATAATAAACCTGAATCGGTATCAACGTGTTATCGCTCTCCTTGCTTCATCTTAAACATTTACAGCTTAATTACATTAAGAATGAATCAGCTATATGTATATATATATATACAGCTAATTCATCATGTAGCTAATTACACACGCACACACACACATAGTTTATCAGATGTTTGGTTATGTTTTGGCTTTATTCATTTACAAACATATCTGGGAATGTTTTTTTAAAGGGACACAAAGTATTAAGGTAATTAATATTTTAACATTAATATTTATAAGTTTAATTTTTAAAAACAATTGCATCATAGCTTCATAGTAAAAGACAGTTTTATTCGAAATTATGGATTTATATTCAAAAGCTCCTCAATCTGCATGAAAGCTTAATTTCAGGATTTTGAACTCAATAATGAAAATCAGAGTAAAACAAAATGCAAATGGAAATGCGAAAATAACAAGTGTAAGACGTATAGGAAATGCAGACAGTAATGCAGAGTAACACAAGTAAAATGTCAAATTGCTTGCAAAATGTAAGTTTCAATACATAAGCTTAATACAACATTTCTAAGATTCGTCTCTAATTATTTGTTAGTGAGGAGAATAGCGTCATTTTTTAGGCATAGAATCAGTGCTGCCTTAACAGTATCTGGAACACCTGGGAGAAGGAGTATACTGGGGACCCTAACTCAACCACTCACAGAAATGAAATATAAATGAATTAACATGTAGCCGCTATGCTTGTTGGGTCCTCAGAGAAATGCCCAATGCCTTAAGACGGCCCTGCATGTCACGAAGTTTTAATGCATATTTAAAATTTTAGTTAGAAATTTAGAGACATTTTTGTTAGAAATGTTTGATTTCTTATACAAGGAGTAATATTACTGACCTGTACATAAAATACGTCTAATAATATTAATCTGATCTTCTGCAGTATTATCATCTGAAATAAGAGTCGATTTATACAAGCGTAACTCATCTAAATCTAGCATAAATTTCATATCTCTACAATGTGTATCATATCCCAGACATTACCTATACGAGGATCTCTTCACCAATTTCTTTACCAAGCACTCAAGTTATTGAACCGAATAAAATCCAGTTGATGATGAAACATAAAAGTCAAAAGCGTCCTCATCCTAAGTCTCGTCTCTAAGTTATCGAGTCATTTTGGTTATCTTCTGCTGCAACAACTGCAATACGATCAAGACTGCGAAAGCGTGAGAGAAGTGTTTCGCGATAATTAGGGTTGTACTATCCATTACATCTCTCGCTTAGAATTGGCGTAATTTGTCCGAAAGGTTGCAACGAATTAGACTGGAGTGTTGTGACATTAAGGTGGGATTGGCTCTAATGATAATAGTCGTTCAGGTGCCTGCTACAGGCAAAGAGAAATAAATGGCAGCACTTCTGAGTCGAGAGTTTCGCAGTGGTTATCTTAATTACCCTGTATGACACTACAAAACGAAGTGCATTACTCTCTAATATTCCTCTGTAAATGACATTTCTACACAAAATCTCTTACAGAAGATTTATAATTTTCCTTACGAACATTCACAACAGCAAATACGATGCAATTTTACTAGAGTTATTCAATCTGGTTTCATGGCTAAATTCTATAAATTCTACTTTATTTCGAAATGAGCTCACAAAATGTATCGTACTTGATTTCTATAAAGTGCAAACTTAATCCTGTGGAGAGCGAAATATATTCTTGTGTGCATACGGGTTTGTAAAGGACTGAATGCACACACAGCCGATGATAGCTAGATAAAATTTATTCTCTAAGAAACATTTAACAGTTCTAGAACTTTTCACATAAGTACTCAAACAGCTCTTCTTCATACAGTATGACAGAGTACGTTCAGTGGTAACCACTTCAAACTACAAACAACGTTAAACACAACGCAATGCAAAGCGCATCTAAACATCGGGGCTCGCATGGAGATCTCTCAGTACTCCGAACTTAACTCTGAACTAAAAAGAGAGCAATGATGCTCTCTCCGGTGTTATATTGTTTCCTCCAGTCCATTCTATTTCTCGAAATTGCTGCAAGGTACACATATACGGTACATACAGTTACAGTTATTTATAGGGACATGACCAATTACAGTTACACAGGGATCGGGCAAACGTTGCCGACATCTCATCAAATTTGGTGACAAAAATTAGTCGACAAAACCATCGCCAGCATTGCACAAGTTTAGCAAGATAGCCGTTTATCTCAATGTTAAATATACCTTTTCCCTTAATCTTATTTTTTTGCGTTCTCGCGGCATTTGATATTACATTATACAAGAGATTCCACAGTTTTACACATAACTTTACAAAAATTATTTACATATATACAAAATCTATAACAATATTTGTAAAGCACAGCTATTCATCATCAATGTATTTTTATTAGGCTACCTGTCAGTTCTTTGTGCTCAAACTTAAATAATATGAATTTTGATTGCATTTCTAAAGCTTCATGAATCTTCGCAAAAGTTCTGCTGTTTTCATCAGAAAATTCCTTTGTAAAACGGGGCGAGAGCGTACAGAGAATGTCGTCTAAGTTTAATGCGATATTCGGTAAAATATATATGCTCATGTTTATGCTAATTTTGTGTGCGTAATCTAAACATAAGTTACACCTTTTAACCGAGAAACCAAGAAAATTGTCCTTAACTAACAAGAATTCTATACTTTTGAAACAGTTGGGAAAATCAGTATAAATACAGTTTTCGAGACCTATAAAACTGAGCTACGATGCGTTCCTGTTTACTGCTCAGAAATAACTATAAGAATCACTCACTCACACATCGAAGATGAACGTTTGAAAAAACGAAGTTCACTTTATAATGTAACATACAAAATGCGCATAAAATGTAAATCTACGATGAAACATGCGACTCTTTGAATTCTAGGAATATTAAGAGTATAAGGTATTTCCCTCACCTTTTCTTTTTCACCTCATCATGCATTCGTGGTGTAATGGCCAGTACACTCGGTGCGTATTCGAAAGGTCCGAGGTTCGAGTTTCGGCAAGGGGTATTGCTAATTTTTCATGTCTTCTGTTCCATAACAACCTAATGACTCTACAGTGGAGCCCGAACTAAAAACGATGGTGGATAATGATTGTCCATCACCAGGATTAGCGAATGGTTGCCCTAATCCCCAGTCGCCGTTTAAAAAGGGGAAGTATATGAGGTATTTCTCCCGCCTTCTTAGCATGCCTTCGTAGTGTAATGGCCAGCACACTCAGTGCATATTCGAGAGGTCCGAGGTTCGAGTCCCAGTGAGGACATTGTTCATTTTTCATGTCTTCTGCTCCGAAATAAACTAATGACTGTACAAGAGAGATTCACCATTCCAAAACTCAAAATCTGTAGCTGGTTTCGGCTTCTAAAACTTTCGTGTGCTAACTAAATATCTGTCAAACTATTGAATTAAAAATTTTAGAAAGATTAGTTTCATAGACGCATAACAGAATCGCTAATTAAAAAAGTAATTATATTGACGCAGTTTCAGTGTATCTGATCACAGTATTTCTTCAAACTCAAAATGCAGAGTCTCTTGATTTTTAGAGCGATTTTAGAGTTCCATATTCATTATTTATTTATGTTAAATCTTCAAATATATTCCTCTTTTACATGTGATTTGATTTAAAAGATTTCTGGGAAAAATATTTTAACTGTTTCTCAAATATAATATTTTTATCATGTTAGAGCGAGAAAATGAATCTCACGATTAAAAGGTTTAAAAAAATACGTCATTGATTAAATTTCCTTCTAAATATATCAATGTTTTTAAAAATTATATCTTAATTTGTTTTTCATTAAACGCAGATTTTATACTGTAACTTGTGAAAATTTGCAAGACTAGAAATTCAAAATATTTGAGAAATTCGACAGCGTTTTAAGAACCGAATTCGAGAAAATTTAGGCTTCGTACCATTTGTAATAAAAGCCATCCAAGTATCTGCAAGAAACTTTTAATTAAGAATTACTCTTCTTGGCTTTCGCTTTAACAAGAATAAATGTTTGGATGCGAAATAAGACTAATTGAAAATTTTGACTTAAAGTCTCTCAAAATTTGTAATTAATGGAAGTTGTAGAAATGGAAATTTCAGAGTAAAGAATTTTGAAATTGCCTTCAGAGGTTTCCCAAAGTCTCCATGCGACTGAAATATTTGAAAGTTTCTCGATTTAACATAACCCCATATGTTAACAAGAAATATATTTTAAATTGCAAACGCTCAAATTTTATAACTATATAAACACACATAAAATACTAATCATGAAATAATTTATCAACTTAGAATTGATATAATTCAGTGGGAAAAACTAAGGAACTGAGACAGAATAATGCAACAGCATTGCTACAACATTCGCAAACGACATCATTTATGCAATATTTTTCCAATTTAAAATTTTATAATTTTAAAACTACTTCCCACACAAAACTCATACTATTATATGAAATATTTACAGCAAATACTTCACAAAAGTAGCATCAGACAGAAAGAAAAAATTAGCTAATTTTAGTTATCCAAATTATTCTTTCTCTTTCTGCAGTACAATTAAAATGCTAACTCTTACACAATTAAAATACTCGTACTAATTTTTCGCTCATGCAGGGTGTTTTAGAACTTTGTTCAGAAATGTGCATGGATGGCCGGATTACGGTAACAGGAATTTAATCATTAGGAACACAGAGTTGAGAGAGTCCAACGCGCTACATACCCACAAAGAGAAGAACAGGTTACAAATAAGGAGGCTATATCAAGGCTTTTCAGGATTTGTTAGGGGATTTTTTTGAAGCTACATGAAAACAACGACATTCCTTGTAGAATCGGATATGTACGAGGTAATACGCATCATTACAGGAAGTAGCGTTGTTGCTGCTAAATCCGACATTTTTTGGGAACGTTCGTCGATTGACGTCTTTTGTACCTCCATACATATTTCTGAACAATAGTTTTGAAAAGCCTGTAAGTTAAAATGTTTTAACATATTCTTACCATGAAAACTGAAAAGACATTTAAAATTAAGTAAGTATGAACATTTTTATCAGGAACATTTAACATGATATGCAGTTTCTTCGTACAGGGGGAAATTAAATTTAAAAATGAATCGGCATTGTGATACTATTACAAAAGGAACTTTTAGAAGGTGATTTTAAAAATTGGTTATTTACATCCATATTGCAAGAAACCAGCTTCTTGTTATTTAGGTTTATTCAAAAAATAACACGCAACTGCGTTTAAAGTGCAAGATTCAATTGCATAAATGTTCCAGTTTACCTTCTTGTCTAACAAATCTTCGTCCACTATGTTTCGTGTCATCGTTACACATCGAATATTGCTAACAGAAATTGCCCTTTCTGTTAGCAAATTTTCAGACGCTACACAGCCCTACAGTAATACGTAGCAAGAATACCTTTAGCTTTAGAAGGAATACCTTTAGCTCTGTTTTTACAATATCCTTTTCTTTCTTCTTATATATATCACTATTTTACTTCTCAAGTGGATGGAATTTCTAATGATACAAAATCACGCATTTTAAGTAGTTTAAAATTAAAAGTCACCTACATGAGCCATTTAAAATTATTTCAACTTTAAAATCTCTTAATTGTCGCCCAGACGGTATACTGGTTAGGGGAGTCTACTATGTTAACGAAGGACCCGAGTTCGAATCCCGGAGAAGACATAGATTTTTGTAAATGTATAGTGTCGGTGTGGCGTGGCGGCACTTCAAATATGCGACGAGCCGAAAGTCCTCTTGTGTGGATTGGTGGGAGATCCTCAGATCCTCCCGGAGTGCTCTTACTCAAAATTGGAGGTGGAAAATAGGAGTCCAATCTCTCTCAGGAGTCGGCTCTGGCACCATTGCTCCATGTGACTGGACACAACTCTCACTGCGCTTTATTTCTGCACAGATTACTAAGTTTACCCTTCATCAGTTGAGTTAAGTCATACTAGTTCCAGTTTTTAGCTTTTGCATATTAGCAGCAGTTATAACCACACAGAGAAATTAGAAAAATGAACACCATCGCGTGCAAGTGAAATGTAAGAGTATCTTTATACACTTTTCGTTTGTCTTATTACTGTCTTTAGATTAACCAGTTAGGCAACGACATCATTTATTTTTTAATTAATTTAATTTATTTAACTTCATGTTAAAAGTAAAAAGGAAATGGAAATGTTTTCGTCCCAGTTTCGTAAGTTAACAAGTTTAAGGTTTTCTATTTTCGTCGATTTTTATTGTAAATTTCGCAAAAAATAAAAGCCATATAGTGGGTTAGCCTGCATATTTTGCTATTGATAAAACTTTATTATTTACAAAAATTTTAAAGCTTAATTCAACAGTCTTTGCCTTTCACAACTTAATTTGTGAACCAGGAATGCAACTTTATATTTAAATAAATAAAAATTTATTCAGGCTAGTCAATTCGATTGAGAAAGAGCTACACTGAATTGATCTTCAATCTTTACCCGATTATTCGTACACTCATCTTTAATTTACCAATGAATTATTTTTGAAAAATTCACTGCTGTTTTTCTAAAGTTTTTTCTTTAACCTATTTTTTCATACAGTTTTAAATAATCGTTCATTTCTTGTTTCATGTCTGTGCAATTTTATTGCATATCATCTTTTGGATTTTTCAGTTAAGAAATAAAAAATTTTGTTTTATAATTGCAATAATTTATGAATTTAGATTTTCCTGAATTTGCGTAAACTTAATTATTAATTTTTGAATTCCAATTTTTTT
This sequence comes from Stegodyphus mimosarum, assembly GCA_000611955.2. Classification (NCBI taxonomy): domain Eukaryota; kingdom Metazoa; phylum Arthropoda; class Arachnida; order Araneae; family Eresidae; genus Stegodyphus; species Stegodyphus mimosarum. The sequence goes on along the minus strand of KK120591.1, from coordinate 25,627 downwards.
TTCAAATATTAAATTAGTTAATTTTAAATTTGTTTTTCTCATTTACACATACAGAGAAAGCACAAAGAACAATTTTCCCCATTTTTTCTCCAGGCAGGATGCTATGGTGCTAAGGTGAGGATTCTTCAGAAGCTCTTAAGTGTACTGTGGCTTTAAAAAAAAACAGAAGAAGCTTTTAAGCATACTGAAACTTCTGAAAAGAATAAGAAGCTCTCAAGCATACTGAAGCTTTTAAAAAGAAGCAGAAGAAGCCTTTAAGCAAACTGAAGCTTTGAAGAAGAAGATTTCCAGTACACTGCTCGACATTGAAAATGCAACACCAAGAAGAAGTGGTCAGAAATTTATGCAAATTTTAGAGTAGACGCACGCAAATTTTAGAGTAGAGCTATAGGGGATGATGTGAAATGCGCAGCTCTCCGACGCACGTGAAGTAAGATATAAGGAAAGGAACGTGCAGAATGGGCAATATTCGTGTCCTTATTTCTGCCAGACGAATTATCGAAGAAAGTTGGTTTTTATCTCGGAGGATACGTGTAATAGGAGAGAATGCCAGGCCGCCGTCAACGAAGGCACTTCCAGCAGATAGGTCATTATACACTGCTCGACATTGAAAATGCAACGCCAAGAAGGAGTGGTCAGAAAGTGATGAAATTTGGGAAAGAGACAGAGACAGCAAGCAGCAATAAGTGATCTTTATTTCAAAATGATAGTCAGAATACAGAGCGAGAACGGTGTCGGCTCAGTAGGATGTAGGACCACCGCGGACGACGATGCACGAAGAAACACATCTAGGCATACAGTCAATAAGAGTGCGGATGGTGTCCTGAGGGATGGCTCTCCATTCCCTTTCAACCATTTACCACAGTTCGTTTTCTGAACGAGGCAGGGGCAAAGTCTGCAAACGGCGTCCAATCACATCCCACACATGTTCGATTGCTGACAGGTCAGGAGCGAACGGTGGCCAGGGAAGCATTTGTATACCTTGCAGAGCATGTTGGCAGATGCGAGTACTGTGTGGTCGCGCGTTATCCACGCGTCGATCCACGCGTGCTGACGTCACTCTGGCTGCACCTGCACCCCTACTTCTTCCCCCACTTCCTTGTTCCAACCATGTTCGCCATAGCCGATGCCCCGTGCTCGCATCCATGTGGGTATCAATTGCGATTTGACATAAGGACCAACCCGCCCTTTTCAGTCCGATCACCATACCCCTCGTAAAATCGTCTATCTGCTGGAAGTGCCTTCGTTGACGGCGGCCTGGCATTCTCTCCTATTACACGTATCCTCCGGGACAAAAACCAACTTTCTTCGATAATTCGCCTGGCAGAAATAACAACACGAATATTGCCCATTCTGCACGTTCCTTTCCTTATATCTTACTTCACGTGCGTCGGAGAGCTGCGCATTTCACATCATCCGCGTAGCTCTACTCTAAAATTTGCGTGCGTCTACTCTAATATTTGCATAAATTTCTGACCACTTCTTCTGGGTGTTGCATTTTCAATGTCGAGCAGTGTATTCTAAGAACACAGCTGCGCCACAGTTCCAAATAAAAAACTCTTTACAATTCGATGGAGGTTCTCCTTTTTGGTCTATATAGTGTACTTGCATTGCATTTTCGTTTTATACGTCGGAAAAACCAGTTTAAGGGAACTAGAAATATGGGATTAATAATAGTGATTTTGCAGTGAAATAAAAAATCGTCAAAAAAGATAGAAAATAAAATACATTTAATATCTGACCGGTTTCAGCAGAATAGGATTTAAAATAAATGTTTCTTTTTTTCAATGGCGACCACTACCCGTTATAGGCGTTGACACTACTAAAGTCGAAATCGGTGGTCGCTTTATTATGGCGACACTTAGCTGGTGGGCCACCATTGCCGCCTATAACGGGGCAGACAATTTATATCCATGCCTTTCCCAAGTTTCGAACTCGGGCCCTTTGGTATGGCAGTCAGATTTACTAACTCTTTTCCCGTTTCGGCGTCGCTCAAGTAAATGTATTTAAGCTATTTCAGTTTGTTACTTATTTCATTGGCGGTTTTTTTTTTATCCAAGAAATTTTTATTATAAAACGCGGCTTAAATATTTGAATTCTCTCTAATACTCTTGAAATGAAGAAAGAATTCAAATATTTTTAAATGAAACAATATTTAATAAACTATTTTTCAAGGGAATAGCTAAACCGGTCAGTAGTATTCTATCTCTAGTGTGTAAGTGAATTTATATTTTAAAAGATAGAAAAGTCTCAAAAACAGGAAAATATATGTTGGTCCATCACCATTTGTTGTTTCAGTGATGAGATGGCAAGATTCTGTAATTTTTCATACATCATTTGTGCTGATATTGCTTTCGACGCCATCAGTGACAATTTATCACTTCTTTGGCCACATTTACAAGCATCAAGATATCGATTTTCTACCACCTTCCTTGCTATAAACAGTTCTGGCATTTCTTTTCCTCGAAATGAAATAAGGTTGTGCGGATGGGATTCCATAGCTTTTCTAACCTACACTCCTTTTCAGTGCTGACACACATTTATTATTGATTTATTTGGTGCACTTTATTATTGCTGATTTTCCTCAGTAACGTTTCACTCTGCTTTCCATGTATATCTGCTTATTTCAGAATTGCTCCGTAAACATTTAATTAAAGTTTATGACAATTATGGCTTATGAGACTTAAGTAGAATTCCATGGTAATATTCACGATGTTTATTAGCCTTTATTTACCTCACAAGTTTTTGAATAGATAATTAATTTTTATTAGTCAATTTATTATTTGTAAGTAAAACTAAAATGCTATTTGTTGTCAAGTATAAATTCATAGATTTCAACTCTTCTCTTTTTTAATCATAGAATAAAAATACTGCTAAAATTATATTTTTTATTACTTTTGTATTTACAATTTTTTTATTACCTGCTTCGCCATAGACACTACGCGGAAAGAGAAGCATACTCCGTATTGGAATATCTAAGAGAATCTGGCTCGTATCTTCGTTACAAGTAATGGGGAAACGACGAAAACGGCCGGCCATGCAACCAGCCCTAAACAAATTACCAGCGTTCAGCGGCCTTTTACTGCTCGGCAGCTGATGACCTTTGTATACCAGTTGTCTCTAAATTAAGTAAGGGAATTCAGAAGAATATGACTTTCCTTTTCTTTTCTTTATTTTTTACATATTTATTTTAGGGAAAACCGTGCCATTATAAAAGAAAATATTTAAGAAGGTTTTAAAGTATATTAATGCTATGCACTTCTCAAGCTGAAAATGGTAACCAAATCATTATTTCACTGTAAGTTTGCAAATAAAAACTAATTTATCTCCTATTATTTTACGTAAAAATCATAAAAAAATTTTTTATTACAGTAGACACCGCTTGATATGATCGCGATTAATGTTATCATTCGGATATTGTCACCGAGCCGCCAAAAATTCCTCTTTTTTGTATACGAGAAGGAGGATGCATAGTTTATTGTGATCAACATTCCGTTTAATATGATCGAAATATTACAGAACGTACGTTTTAAAACTGAGGTAAAGTCCCCAAATGAAAGACAAAATTGTCAAGTAAGCCACAATAGATTAGAAAAATTGTCTAAGGACAGAGAAATATCGCCAAATACACGAAAATCTTTAGACAACTACGTAAAATTAGACAAAAAAGCATCTTAGTTTGTCATAGGCTTTGAATAACTAGAACTTTCAGGGGCAATCATCAGGCACAGGTCACTTTTCTATAAAACAAAAATTGTTCTAGAGTACTTTTACTCCTATGAAAAAAAAATATTCTCTGAAAAAAATCTGCTCCACCCTAAAGTTACTTTTTTGTTTACTTTTTAACTTCACACTGACATGCTCTTTTAAAATGTTATTAAGTCAACCGTGCACAAGGGAACCCATTTTCCAGGTTTTACGAAGATCTGCGGTAATGCGCAGTTCAGTAAAGTTAGAATTCTAGGTAACCGTAATTTAAGGTGCCAAAAAATTCTCTTCGCAGTTTTTTTAACTTTATTTTGATGAATGTTATATTCTAGGAAACGCTCATATTTATTTTACTCAGTCAGTTTTAATTATTTCTATCATTTATAGTTACTTTGTTTCTCTTTCGATCATTTTAAAGTTATAGATATCAGTAAAAGGCGTAATGATCTCAGGCTAGGGGAAGTCGGTTTATTAAATTTTTATTCTCATAAAAGTCAATAAGTGAAATGATGGTCTTAAAATTTATACTTATAATTTATTTATAATTTGTACTTATAATTAATTATGTTAGCCAATCTCATACAAAACTGTAAAGAATTATGAAGATATCGTTTGAAAACTAGATCAAAATTAAAATGGAAATGTGTAATTTGAAAATGGAAAGAAAGTGTAGTGAGAATGCCATGATGTTGAGAAAGCACTGAAGGTTTATTCGGTTTCTATAAATTAGTGAAAAAGCTGTGACAGCCATGGGCTGTCCCTTGAGTGGTAGAAAGCTAAAGAATTAACCGCTAAAATTGAGTAAAGATGCTTTTATAGTAATATATATGGCTGATTTAGTTAGTGAAGAAAACATTGTTGCAAGAGGCATCAAGAGTGAAGGAGTGATGATGCTTTGCCTGCTTCAGGGACTTGGTTGTCAAATAAATGGCCTAAATAGTCTCTAAAATATTGTCTAAACTGGAAGGTCAAAGGAGGTTTATTTCTCGAAAAATCGCACAGCCGTTTTATGCTGCGTTAATATATGTAGTAAATAAGGAAACCTACTAATAGGGTAAGAGAAAAAATCCTCGATGCTTTTAGAAAAACATTTACCGATGGACTACAGATATCATTCAAGAAGTGAATTACTTCAGTAATTTTTAGTGAAAGACTTTTGAAATGAGATAATGAAGAATGTTATCTTTGTTCTGACTGAGAAATGCACATCGTATAACATAAATGCCCTCTTGAGCGTATAGTCAGAGCCCTAATTCAACAATGTGATCAATGGATTATTAAAGCGAGGAAAAAATATTATTGCTGTGAGACGAGTATTACAGTCCTTTATAACATAGATGATATCGAAATGCAAATGGATTAGCATGGAAAAACTACTCTTTTTGATTCACAGCATTTACTAATCATGTCTTGGAACCGTGTATCACAAAAGACTATAAAGATCTGTTTCAAATATGCCTTTTAATTATAATGTCCAATAAGAGTGGGCCAAAAAGACTTTTTAATTTTTTTTATCGCTATACTTCGAAAACGTTGCTTATCGCTTAGCTGAGCAAAATTAAAAAAAAATTCAAATAAAATTGTATCTTCCGTTCGGACATCGCTCTCAAAGCTTTGAAAAACATTAAAAATTTTATGTTTTTGTGACTTATTACAGTCACTAAACTTGTTACTATCAAAACGCTGTGCGTCCTAGTGTGAATTTTGCTAGATGACGAACACGAAAAAATTTTAAACCCGCAATTTAAAATTATTTATTGTTTGTGCAAAAGGGTAAAAAGCATAGTTTTCTGTAAAAACAGCAATATTTGAAATTTGTGTTACAAATCGTTTTGAAGAGTGACTATAATTATGTAACGATATACTGTAATTGTAAATATTTTACATGTTATAAGTATTATGCAATCATGTATGTGATACAGATTGATGATTCAGACATAGATGTGATTGATTAAGACAATTCTAAGATCGTTACTGAAGCTGTCAGGAGATCATAGCTAATTTAGCGGAATTCTTTTTTTTTTTTTTTTTTTTTTTTTTTTTTCCCAAAATTTTTTTTGTTTTTTTTTTTTTTTTTTTTTTTTTTTTGCTCATTCCGAAAATTTGATTCTTGTAATGATTCTGGATAAAAGAAAGAATATCAGAGAATAAGTGCTGCTCCGGGTGTTGGAAGCTCAATCACTTACCAAGAAAAAGAATATTCGATATTCACCAAGCCAAAACACAACTTCAAAGCAACAAACTATGCCAACATCATTTCGTTGGATAGCTATAATGTCTCTCCTCCATTATTAAGAAATACTACTCAGGAGGACATCAAAAATCTATTAAAGACTGTCACATTGCTTCAACTAGATGTCCAAAGCTTCCCTTGTCTCTACTAGGCTGAAGAATGGTGTCTCAAACTTGTGACCGAAGCATCTGAACACGTGTGTGGCTCTGATTTAGAGCTTGCTTGGTTAGAGTGACCTTTCTATCAAGATATATCATTGTCAGCATCTTCGCAAAACCTAACGTTAAAGTGCGCTCTTTTGAATAAAAAAAAATTAAAATGATAAATATATTTACCATTGAGTTACTAAAAGCAGAAAAGTAAAGTTATCACAAATAACGAAATATTGCTATTTTTACAAAAAAATCTGGTTTTAAGATTTTATCGCATACATTAAATAATTTGAAATTTCAGGTTTTAAACGTTTTTCGTGTTCCCCATTCTTCAAAATTCACATTAGGAACAATTGCGGTATTTACGCATTATCAGAAACGCTTCGGTAGAGTTCATCAAATTTTTAGAAGACTGGCAATCATGCGCATAACAGTTCTTTATGTAACCATATCCGCTGTAAATTGCAATTCGAAATTTTCCGAATCACTTTTTTCTTCGATAAAAAGTCGCCAGACTGAGCCACGGTGATTGCGCTAATTCGCAAGTACCCAAATGAATATTGATAGTACTGAATTATATAACCATAAACAGTGTCAATAAACAGGAAACTTTCGTGAACACTATTTAACACTCTCAGTGCGATGCACAAGCGGAAGGTACATTTTTAACTGAAAACGTTTCTTACATTTAGAGTAGCTAGATGACAGACAACGTTTCTAGGGTATAGCGATCGAAAAAAAAAGATTGCCCCATTCTAATGTTTAACTTTTTAATGTATGACAAAACAAGTTGGGAGGAAAAACAAAACCCCAGCATCTCCTGTTAATATGGATTGTGAAGAAGGGTGATTATTGATGGAAAAAACTCAAGCTGCAACCTTGATGAGAGAAGAAGATATCTGTCAGTAGCTTTTTAAACCAATCCAAGTAAATCAACTGATAACTTCCTTAATAAGATGAAGATGAAATCATTATCTTCAGAGAGTTTCCTACAAGTATTGAGATGAGGGATGCCTTCAGAGTATTAAAGCCGAGTATTACTGCTTTCGAGTAAACCTAACTTTCGCATTTTCGTAATTAAAATGTTGTGAACTTACGTATTTGTGTGATTTTAGTTACAGTTATATTAAATTAGCTACGTTCCATTGCTATTTTGAAGGATGCTTTGCCTTATAGTTTAATACTTTCATTCGGTTAAAGTTGTCAAAATAGCCATGGAAAAACATAATACGATAACCCGGCGGATTCTTCCTATTGTATTTATTTCGGACATTTTGCTTTGTGGTTGTCGTGATATTCCAAAATTCATTCATGTTTTAAATTTTGTTAGTTGAACCCCTAGAAGAGCTTAATGTAAATCTAGGGTTCCAAGGAACGCAGTCTGAAGGCTATTGCTATGTACTGAAATCATTGATAAGAATATAACTAAGTTCACGATTTTAGTTTGTTGAATTAATTAACACATTTCCGATTAGATTTATAAAATTTTTCTGATTTTTTTATAGCCAATATTTGCCCATCCTAATTTGGGACCAAGATGCCTGTCCAAGGAGATGTATATTAATTCAACTTGGAAGGAACACGAGTTTTTAAGTGCATCTTAGAAAAAGCGCCTTTTTCACAGGATAGGCAAGCAAGTGCCATGGTTATAAACAACCTTCCCATAAAAATCTTAACAGTCCTAAATAAGTATTCATAAACTCTGCTTCTTTCTGAAGCCATGTAAGTAACACTCGTTTCTTATCATCAAGAAGCAGTTAAAAGTTTCTCACCTTCTGCGGCTGGCATGCTGCAACATTAAAAGATTTTCATAAATATTCATAGTTGCTGCTGAAGATATGAGAGCGCGAAATGACATTGCGAAAGCATAAAATACATAGAAACTGCCTGTTCGACATTCGCCGTACCGGTGTTTATGGGCGCCATAAATATTTCACGCAGCAGCGGCGGTACTTTTCAAAAACTGAAGTTTTCCTGCTTTCACAAACACCACGAGCTCCCTTTTCAATTTGCTAGATGGAAGAGAGTTTCAAAAACGCGGCTTTCGTAGTATATTTTTTTGCTGTTGCTGTTTTGTTTTGTCTGTTCTCTTTTAGAAAATACTTAGCTATTTATACTTGTATATGGAAGGTGGTGATACGTGATAACGTTTCTGAATATTTAGAAAATAATAGAGTGAGATATTTTGGCGAATGAAAAGATCTTTTGTCTTCACATTATGTGAACAAATTTAAAGTTTAATATAACTTGCAGTGTTTAGTTTGCTAAATAGTTCCAAAATTCCACACATTTTTCTAAAGCAAAATTTTTATTTTAAGAACATTTAATGCAGCGAGTTGTTGAAACATTAGTATATTATTTGTCATGGTAAAAATATTATTCACATGCAGGACAGAAATTTTCCGATGTAAAGCGAACATTAGCGAACTAGAAACATTACAATGAATGAAGATGAATAGAATAGGAAATAATAGAAACAAATATTTCGCAAAAGGAAGAACTATATAATTCAAAAAGATAAAAAGTGGAACACAGACACAACGATTAATATAATATATGGATGATTTCTTAAGCTTATATATTCCAGATTTACATATATTGGGATAGTGGACGCGTTAGCTGACCTTTTCATCGAGGAGGGAACTGATATTCTCCAAACGTTTTATAGTGACCTTCCTTTCTACTCTTTGCTGAATTAGAAATAAGGATAATTTTCAAGCAATCATTTCTTGTGTGATTTCCCAAACTGCTGATTTTAAGCTTTGGAATGTGTTTTATAGTATTCACAGTATCCGGACTCATCCCGTACTTCCACTGTGGCAGACTTGAACGTGAATCTAGACTTTTGATCTTACACGATTCTCTTAGTGCTTATTTGTTTCGTTTTAAACTAATTCACCTAACTATTCCATCTAACTATTCCACCTAACTAATCACCTAACTAACCACTTATTATTCTAAATGATTTGAATGTATCTAATGCGGATGCTCTATCTGATTTGGATGTATCTGTAAATGTATTGTTAAAAACAATTGAAGAGATCGATGCCTAATGACCTAATGGTCAATGGCCTAGAATTTGTTTCATAATAATAATACATATCTTGTGATGCATTAATAGTTCTAAGCCAATAATATATCTAAGATAATATATATATATATTCTTAGGGGGTTAAAACCTGCGTGAAGCAAACTGACTCGTACTCACGTTACAATTGGGCAAACCATAGAAGGAAAGTGACCAAAAATTCTCTAGAATCTCTACTTTATTTACACAAACAACGTTTAGAGTTCGTACTGATTTTTCTCTCTAGTAAGCAGTCAAAATACTAGGAAGTAACATAAGGAATTAAATGGTTTTATATTTTCAAATTTAAAAAAAGTATGCGTTATAGAAACTGGTTTTGTTAGAAACAGAACCTAAGTCAACATGTTCGTCTGCTGAAGAAAATGTTTTTTTGCTGCTTCACTTTACACTCCGCGTACATTTTCCTAACATCTAATCGAATTTCATCCAACCATTTTAGTTTTCTTCCGTTTTATTTGTTGTATAAGAAAGATATACAAATCCAAGGGAAAAGTAAATACTTGTTTTTGATGTTATTTTTTGTAATAAAATTCGGACTTAGAATATTCTGTTATATCGTTTTCAGTATTTTGACTGCTTACTAGATATGACCTAGTATTTTGACTGCTTACTAGATATACTATATATATATATATATATATCGTTTTCAGATTTAGGCCACGTGCACACATTTTAGAAACGGATACCTGTAAATTGTTTTTTACTGAGAGTGTATACAAATGCTTGTATTTTAAGGAAAAATACTAAAGATGAATTTTCAATTGTTTTTGCATAAATGCTGTGACTAAAGGCATGTACATTTAGTAATATTTTAAAGCAACATACATAGGATAAAATTTCATATTTACTGTACAAGTGCTATGACAAAAGGCATACCTGTTAAAGAGATTAAATTTAAACCGTGACTTCTATTTTATATTATCTTTAATACATTGTTTCACTTAAAAACTTAATTAAGTCGCCAATACGTGCAAATTTTTGAACATCATTTTAAAATTCTTGTTTACCAATACTACAGAAAAATGTGCTTAAACGAAAGACCATTCATATAGAAATTAATTTAAATTTTACTTTACAAACAAATGTGCTATATGTATGCATTGACGTGATAATGTAATAATCAGAATCTTATATGCTGTATATATTTCTTTTCTCTAATACAAAGTAATGCGCATAATTTAGAAAGAAAAATTTAGAACAATTGCTTCAGTTCTTTAATACAATAGAAATTTTGCACAAATTATAATATTTAGCTAATCAGTACGTAAAAATACTATAATAATGCAATTTACAATAGTTTTGAGTATTACTTTATACAGTCAATACCTTTACATATTTCACTGATTTATTACCTGATGTTCTCGTAATAGCTTTTGACATATACAATATGCATTCAAACGAATGTTTTGTATTCAATTAATATCGTACAATAATGTAACAATTATTACGCAGTGTTTCTTAAAAACGTGAACCTAGTATTACATCCATAGCATAATTGAGTAATTCCATAACATAGATAGCTTTCCTCCCCTGTTCCATTTTGAAATTCTACCAGATATAAATATTCATCGACAAATGTGATCGCCTACATTTATTACGAAATGGTGGGCAGTACAGCTGATCTGTGAAGTGTATGGAGGTCAGGCATGCAATATCTCTCGCAAATGCAAACAAGCGTTTGATTTTGCCTTTTTCGAATCTCAACTTATTAGTAACTTGCCGTTCACTACATATGCTGATAACATAATGCAGAAAATTGCAAAATCAGTGGAATGCATATTTAGCTTGTTTTGTGTGTTACATTTTGTATGTATTTTTCAATAACGTTAATTCAGAGAAAAGAAGTTTTTTAAGAGTGAAAAATAACGGGTTGGCAAGAAAGTAATCGCGATTTTTTAGTGTGAAATAAAATTAGATTTATTCCTATACAAAAAATGAAATTTAATCCATCAAATATCTTCCATTTCCATCGATGACCTTCTTCTTTCTAGTAACTTCATGATTCCGCAGTCTTTCAACTTCTGGTCTCGATCAGCAAAAAAGTGAAAATAAGTGCGATATGAGATTATCGTTATTACTAAACTTTTTATGATTTAAGAAATGTTTTAAACTTCGAAACTAGTAATAATCAAATGGTTCCAGGTTGGGGCTGTATGGGAGATGCGACATCACTTGCCAGTCAAGCTCCCATAATTTCATACGTTTTGTTAAAGATGGGTGAACCTTGCAATGACAATTCATTTTCAATTTGCCAATTCTAACCTTTATTCTTTGATTCTCCCTCCAGTTTCATAATTTGTTGGCAGCAAACATTTGACTTGATCGTTGGATTGCTTAGAAGCAGCTCAAAGTACACAACTTCGTAATCCCACCTAATTGCCAACATAGTCTTTTCCTGATAGAATTTGACTTTCGATATGATTTGTGCTGATTCATCATGCTTTGACCATAATGTGCTTCGATTAATGTTATTGTAGACGATCCATTTTTTATCACCAGTGGTAATTCGTTTAAAAAACGGTCGATTGCATTACGTTTGAAATGCGTATCGCAAATATTGATTCGTTAAGTGAATTTCTTTCCATGCATGCGAAAACCAAATATTGATTTTCTTGACGAGTTTAAGGCCTCTTATGTAATTTTCAGTTGCTGTCAGTGATACATTTAACGTTTTCGGAATCTTTATTTGATGATTCGACTCAATTATGGCTTTGATTTTGTCATCATCAGCTTCAGAAGGTCGACCAGAACGTTGACCAACTTCAAGTGAAAAATCTTCAGAACAAAATTTTTTTAATCAATTCTGCCACCTGCATTCTGTTAAGCAATCAACACCATTAACTTCCCATATCGCTTTGTGAGTCTCAGCTGATTTCTCGCTTTTATGAAAATAAAAAAGTAAAATATTTTTAAAATAGTTATTTTTGCGCCTCCTGTTAGAAATGACTATAAACTAATAGTTATAAGATGAAATACTTGTAATTTGTTTCTTTAGCAATCTAAAAGTATCAGCTGTCGAATCGAAAAAGTAATAAAATTATAAGACTGACAGAAGAATAACAAAAAGAACACAATGCTATATATTCTGCAAACCCTTAAACAACAAATATAATATACAAAAAAAACTGGCGCAAGGTGGTCCAAATCCAAAATTGATTATTTAAAACAAACTTTATTGTGAAGGCCTCTTAAATTTATTAGGACTGTCATTACCTAAGTTACTTTCTTGCAAACGCAATAAATAATAAGAACGAAAAAAGTGTATATAAATTATTATACCACAGTAGTTATTGCATTACACTTACACAAAAGTTTAGAAAACTATTCGAAGTATTAGCTGCTTTACCTACATTTGTAACTAATTTGAATTAGTAGTCATGTGTACCAGTGAAAATAAAGTAATGCTTCTGTAAAGAAAAGATGACATCATTTTTTAAAAGAGAACTTTCAGTTTTATCCATAAAGCACACATTTCTTCCTCGATCACCAATAGTGTACTAACATTTGGGAAAAAGACGTTGATCTTTTGATACGAATCTTTTAATTTGAATCGATTATTCGTCAAGAGATGGAGGAATCATTAAGCGAGTGAGACTTTTGGCAATTAGGAAAATAATTGATGAAGCAATTAGAGATGCTGGTACTAAGTGAGAAAAGAATAGTCGTAAAATGGTATTTTAACTCCACCTTCATTTTTAAAGAAAGAAAGGCAAAAAATATAGAAGAAAAATTAATCTTTGATAAATTTTAGAAAAGAATTCTTCTAAGTGAAAATGACAATTTGATGATCCCCTCCTCGGCGCGCTACTGATATATTAATTTGTAACATGTGTTAACTTTACAGTATTTTACATACTGAATCTCCCCAAGAAATACCGATTATGATCCTGGAAGTGTATATTTCAAAATGTCGACCGTTTCTTATCTGACATACGAGATATGATTAACATAGCATTCTTAAAAATATCAACGGCATATAGAAAATACTACAGTATTGGCATAAATTTTTTACGTAAGAATAACTTATGTCAAAGTTTAAGTGTTTCCATTCCGTTGTATCCCGTTTCGAAAATGAAATTTTATAAACAACTAAAAGGAAATTTTCATTGTTTTCAGTTAGGGAACTTTTTGTCTCCTAAAATAAAATAAATAAATAAATAAATAAAATCTGATACGCACACTACATGACTTCCTTGTACGGCCTATTTAAATTATACATATTTTTGCTGCACTTAATTTAAACTTATTTCCTCGAATTTCATAAGACATCTGTATCTCATTCAATCAGTTCACTTCTCACTTCTCACTCAAGGCAAAAACACATAAAATCTGTAAACATTTTCATTAAAAATTGCGAAATACAAAAAAACTTAATGTACCAAATACAGTTAAAAGCAGTTAAAGAATTATTTTTACTTTCTTCTACGAAATAAAGGAAGTATTGTAACCGCGAAAAATTTCAGGTATCACATTTCATCAAAAATATTCAATCTGACCCCTCCCGAATGTATATGAACAATGATTTTGCGTGATATCTGTACGACAGGACAAAGGTCTCTTTTCCTCAAAACGGATTGCAAGATGGATTTAAAATGGGTTCAGAAGAAAGGTAGATATTATTTCGTGATAGTACGTACATACATATGTATGTATCTCACATAACTCAAAAACCATAGCCGTAGAACGTTGAAATTTTGTAAATGTGACTGCTATAACATGTAGTTGTGCACCTCCATTTTTCTTTGCAATTGGCCGCAGCAAACACATATGTATATAGTATATTGTCCCTCTGTTAACCGACTCGGTGTGCTCAGGTTTTTATTCTTATATGCCGATAAATGGTGCATTTTTTGCTTTAAACGTGATTGAACTATGTTATATTCCGGTTAAGGTTTTTATATCTTTAGTTAATCTGCAGGTAATAATTGTAAAAATATCAACAATTTAAAAGTGGTGCTAAGCATAGCGAGGCTGTCCTTGGTTTACATATGAAGCTCTTAGAAGAATAGTAAATTAAGTCAGTTGATGTCAGTTCAGTATCTTTTTGCATAGTGTGACCAAAAGTTAACTTTACATTTCGTGAACCGAAAATTTTGTCTTTCTGCCCGCTGTTCGAATTGCTTGTTTTTGCGCAGAAACTCTAATTTTAATTGCAAAAACTGTTTTTTAAACCGTTTTGAATTATTAACTGTATTTTGTGTTTTAGGTTTTTTTCCATTTTGTTATGTTTAAAGAAGATGTTTTGAGTTTTTATGAATTTATGCCTTGCCACAAAGTGAGAATTATATTTGAATGAGAAATATATTTTTATTGATGAACAAGAGAGTTTAAATAGTAATAAGGTTCAATAAGGCAATAAGGTTCATTTAATAATCAGTTAATATCTCACCGATATTTATTTGATTCTCCGGCTTTAACATACGGATCTGTAACGGCATAAAATATAAATAATTAGTTTGAAAATAACTCACAATATTTTAATACTCATAATACTTTAATAATTATAAATGTTTACTGTGCATATTATTTTATTATCGTTTTTAGCAACAGTTTTTATCTTCAGAATTCGATTTGTTTTATTAAAAATAGAAGATGAGATTTTTCCGACTACGGAGCTGGTGAATAGAAATTATATTTGATGTTGACATGGTAATCTTTTTATTTTATAGTAAGATTTTATTTGCATTGTATTAGATGGTACTAACTGAAGATCGATAATAGGGGTACAATTTATAATTGTTATAGATCTTTGCACACAGCTTGGCAATTTGGAAGAAAGTAAATCATTTATCCAATGACATTCTAAACATCTATCCTAAGATCATTAGCGCATTGGTTTGTCCTTGATAATAAAATAATAAAGAAAATTTATAGTATAGTGCAGGGATGCGCAAACTACGGCCCGCGGGCCAAATCCGGCCCCTTGGAAGACTGTATCCGGCCCACGGATAGAATCTTAATTTGCCGGTCCGAAACAAATTAAAAGAAATATATATTTAAATATTATATCTTTATCTCCTTTTCTACTTTGTTTAAATATTACATTTTTCTTCCTTTTGTTCAAATTATTGATGATCTTTTTACTGTTTCTATTTTTGTTTTACAAAACATAAATCAACGGATATAGCAAGCACAAACACCTTTCAATCGGTAAAGTGTTAAACGCGGAAGTACTTTGGTAGTTATGCTGTAGATTGGCTTAAGAATCGTTATCTGTTTTTCGGGGAGAAGTATGCGAATTCACTATAAGTGAATCAGACCTCACATTTGGCAGACTGCGCATTTTAAGCTCCAGCCAGCGGTCTTTTCTTTTGTCGCCTATTCTAGTATTATTGATTGCGTATGGAAAGATTGCGGACATATAGCATCATTGTGAATAGTGGTTTTGAAATTGTTAAAAGTATAGCGTAGCTAGTGCTTGTTTGGGTTATTCGTAAAATATTTCAACCCCAAAATGTGTACTAAAAAACGTAAAGTTGATTCAGAATGCCATGCTTTTAATGATGAATGGATCTAGAAATATTTTTTACAATTGTAAAAGATAAACCAGTGTGTCTCATCTGCAATGAAGCTGTAGCAGTCTTCAAAGAATATAACATCATTATCGAAAGTGAGTTTCCCGAATTTAATATCTCACGCCCAGAAAATCAGTGCTATGTTTGCTTCATCTTATATATGTGAACAAGTGTTTTCAACAATGAACCTTAGAAAGAATTATTTAAGAAGTAGAATGACAGATGAGCAGTTAGCCTCGTTCCTTAGAACCAGTACATCTCACTTCGAACCTCAATATAAGAAACTTTTAAAAATGAAAGCGCAATTTCATTCTTCTCATTAACATATTTAAATTGTAATATTTGTATATGTTTTTAAAATTTTAGAAAAATTTACCTTGGCCCGCCGAACTTTTTTTTTTTCGATTTTTGGCCCGCGAACGAAAACGTTTGCCCATCCCTGGTATAGTGACTTCTTGATTTATAATCCTAGGACAATTGTGCTGACAATAGTAATCTTTTTGTTGTGTTATATCGTTATCCTTTGCCTTGGCACTTTTTTTCCTTTTTGGAAAAAAATCTGATCTATACCCTCATGACTTCCGTCTACGGAATAGTCAATTATACGCATTTTTTCTTGACACTTTGGCGCAAGGTTCACTTAACAGCTTTACATCTCACTCATTTCGTAAGGGACCACCAGCGGGCGAACAGTAAAGTTGCTGAACACTTGCAGTTCGGTCTGAGGACCAAATCGCGCGAACGGGCTGGCTGCATGGGTGTTTTCATGGTTTACCGCATGTGTAACTTGTATACGAGCCAGAAAGTCCTCCACGAAGGCACCCTCCCCTTACGCAGATAGCCTTCGAGGCTTTGCCGTAATCATATAAACCAACCAAATGCTGTTCTAGTAAGGAAGCCTCAACATCATAATGTTTCAATACGAATTCACTGTTCCGTTTCCCAACAAAACAAATGTCAGATGCGAGTCTGATATGTACACAATAGCTTCCAAATAACGTATAAATGTATTTAATATTAAAGGTTCTTCTATCTGGTTTGTAATAGTAATGCAGTCCTGCTTACAATACCAAGCTTTCTGCTACAGTTTTATGCTCTATTATCTATTGACTTCAGTTCATTTTATTCAAAGGTACACGAACCAATGCCCGCAGAAGTTAAACTAAACGCTAAATAACACTTCGATATAATCCAATAAACTTTTCCCTCCTTACAGGAAACAATTGTAAAAATTAAGAAAATACGCTTTTGCTTAAATGTATGCATATTTTTGATATATAATGCGAGCGCTTCTATTACATATAAATACAGTTTTCAAAATTTTATCAATTTGTATTTTAACAAAAATATAAAAAAATTGAATAATTTCAAAAGCTATCAAATAATTAGTAAATAAAATATGTATTATTTAAAAAATATATCCTGATGTCTGAATGTCATTTTTAAAACATAGCTAATATCACCCAATAACTAATCGCTATTCAGAGATATCTGTCCAGATAAAACTTTGGCTTGAGACTGGTTAATATTCTTCAAGTTGCGTCCGATTTATTTTCGTGTAAGCATGCATTATGTTTTAATTATAGAACATTTATACTTTAGAGAATTACAGAAGATTATGAGTATGATTATGGTTTTTAAATTAGTTAAAAAAGACTAGAGAATGATTTGAAATGATAATTAACTGATAAGCATTAGGAATAAGAGAAAATAGATATGTCTTAACAAAACATCTTTAAGTATAATGAGTGTGTAAGAAATAATTAGAAAAAAATAATTTAGAACATTGTTTTTTTACTCATACTTAAAACTTCAAATATTTTTGAAATGTAAATAATAACTAACAAGATATTTTTCGATTTCAGAGCTTATATTTTATTATCTAAAACACTGTTTAATTATTTTTAAACATAAGAGCATTTTATATTTTGAAAATAACAATATGCGTTCTGAAGCTACTTTGAATTTAAGACATTAATAAATATTTTAGAGACCATTACATTTCATAAAATATTTCAAGAATAAGATTACCATTTTTCATGTCGAGAACTGCTTAGTAATTCCAAAATGGCTATTTACTTCTGATATGTTCTTATCGAACACGCATGCATAAGATAAGAAAAATAAATACTTCAGGAGGAACATATAATTTAAATTTGTGGGGGATAGAGGAGATTAAGAATGGAGCCTCAACTATACCACTGCTTCATATCATAAATGTTTCCTAACACAAATTAAACAACGGATTCCGCTTCCATAAATAAATTTACAATGAAAGAAGTGTAAAAATTATTGCGAATTAGATACTTGATATTTTTTCCTTTGATAAGCACTTTACATTAGTTGGAAACTAATCAAAGAAAGGGCGTTGGATGCTTTACCAAAATATGCTTAAGAATATCACAGAATACTCTGCCAACTATTATCAGCTTACTCTTAGTCTTAATTTCTTCTTACTTCTTGTCTTCTTTCCTTCTGATGGCTAGTCGTGCTTTTAGAGGTAATGAGTTTTAATGTTTTCCATCTGTGTACTTTATTCTGTTATGTGATGTTCGTAACTTCTAATTTTTATAATTAAAATCACTATTTTAAAATTTTGACTAACATTAGAAATATATTCAGTACAGTCTATCGAAAATTTCATTAACCGTTGATTTTCATAACCTTATCAAGCATTTATTATCTACGCAACTTGTTATCACTGCTCGAAAAATAAGGTTTTAAATTTATTTTCGAAACTCTCTTACAAATCGCCAGTTCTCAGAACATTACCATTCGTTAAAGTTTAAGATTGGCAATTAATTTTTTAAATTCTTTCATACTGTGATTTCGTGAAACATAGCAATTTCAAAGCAGTAGAGGTTCTTTTAAGAATTTAAATATATATTTTATTTTTAAGATATAGCTTATTAAAATCATGTATAATACATATTATTTGTAAAGTAAAAACACTGTGGATCTTAAGAACATTTGCAGCATTATTATAATTAATTAAATGTGCTTCTAGTGCCGTGTGTTGCATACTTAGTTATAGAATCGTTCAAGACGTTTTGTTATTTCATCTCTACATCTAGTAACCAGACATGTCTCATCGGCACATCTGAATTAAGGATATGCATAATGAGTAACATATGTCTATATGATATGCGAAATATAACAAATAACATGCATAGGCAGAAAAAACGCCTTATCAAAGTGATTTGTTTGAATGGCATCTGGAATAGAGTACACTCAAAAAAGGTTAATTTAAAAAAATTGTTTATTTGAAATAAGCTCATTAACTAATAGCAATGCATTTATTTATTTAATAAACTCTGAATTTGCGAATGAAACTTTAGAACTAACTAAATAACCTGCTATTAAATCTAAGAACTGTTAAATTCAATATCTAAGAATCTTCAGTGAGGTTTAGAGATACGCATGCATATAATCCAAAATAAAAGTTCTAACATATTTCTTTGCGTGACTGCCTATAAAATTAAACCTCAGTAATAAGCGAAGATTCAAATAAGTCCATGGCATATTATCTGTTGATCGTGTAAATTATACGCTCCAGCAATTATCTTCTCAGATAAAGTCAAAGATAATACTGCAAGTTCAAAATGCGAACACAACATCAATAAATATTAAATTTTCTCTTATCCCAATGCTGAAGTGCCACGTAATAGACTTTAGATCAGAAGGGCAGTCAGCAACATATGTAACTTGTTATATCCCTATTAAGACTTAACAATCTTATGATAGCTGTGGTTACCCAGAGGAAGTCGAAATAAGGTATATTACTCAAGAAGTCTGTTCTGTAATTGAAGGGAAAAAAAAGTAAAGAACCTTCGTATATGTCCCCTGGGGTGCTTTCGTTCAAAATTGGAATTGAATGCTTGGTAGTTAAGGTGGATGCAATGGCTGTTAACCTCTGCTCAGAGAGGGTACCCAAACTCTGCTTTCAACTACGACATGAAAATTAATGCATAAATTTTGACAAGACATATACACAATGCAAGCTAATTTTTAATTTAGTAAAACGTAACCTGTGATGAACGTAAACAATACTGTATTAAATTAATTCTTTTTAATGATTTCATCCATTCAAAATAGGCTATAGTTACCATAAACCTTGTAAAAATAGATGAAATCTGTTTGTTTTGCAGCTTTATAATTAAAAATAACAATCCTTGCTTAAAACAACTACTCATCGTTCATTAGATATGTTACCTGTCAAGGAAAGAACACTTCTGCCATTCTGGTGTCATACTCAACTTGAATTTCTGAGTTATGTGACAGTAAAATCACCCTTCGTAACATGCACTTGGCTAATCACGGATGCTCAAGAGAGTCATATTAATAAAGATTTATAAAGAGTGCAAAAAATTAATCGCTTAAGAAAGTCGGGCAAAATTGACTTTATCAGCCGTTAAATTTGATTAGTCTTCGATCTATTTATGCGAAGTGACAAGTGACATTGCAATTTTCATGCGCTAATGGTCACAAGCAAATAAATTTAGCATAAAGAAAGAATTCAGCCATAATCTGAGAACCATTTTAATTGCATATAAGAAGAAATTCTAGTTATTATATTTCTAAAGATGTTTCTTCGCTATTGAAATTCTTGAAGATGGGGTACTTTAAGTCTACAGACTGTGTTATGTAGTGATTTTTGGTTAGTTTAGAATTATAGATTAATGTGTAGTTAATTGCAGTTATCTGTTAATTAATTATTGAGTGAGTAAATTATATGCATTAATTTATGCTTATTCTAAATTTTTCTTCACGAGTTGTATTGCTATGTTATTGAATCAATTATTTTTATGCGAGTTAAACAGAGTTCTCATTCTTACGTTACGCGTTCGTTAGTTCGGGAGAAGGAGACAAATAGGAAATCGGTTGTTTCTGCGTAATATTTTAAATTTAAAAATACTTCCTTTTTATTCACATGGTTGAAACTTATACCTCTTAAAGAGAAAAAATTTACCCTTCTTATGAATCTACTTTCATGACTGTACGTCGCCCCGTTGGAGAATTATGCCCATTTAATTGCTAAAATTGTTGAATTTCGTGTCTAAAAATTTATTCTGCTATAAGCGTCGTTT